>BQNB010134898.1:0-12448 GCA_026074375.1 Tanacetum coccineum | reverse complement strand
ACTAAAAATAACTATCTTGGCTAGGGATAGACGTTGACCTGAAACTCGGGTTGTTACATTCTCCCCTCCTTTAGGGAGCGTTGTCATGGTGCTCCGCTCGACTTATCCGCTTTCTTCGCTACTTGTAAAGAGATGAGGGTACTTTTTCCTAATCTGATCCTCATGTTCCTAAGTAAATTCTGGACCTCTTTGCGAATTCTAACGAACTTTAATGATAGGTATCCTACTTTGCTTAAGTCGCTTAACTTCTCTATCAATAACTTCCACTGGCTCTACAATCATATGCAACTTATCATCAAGTTGAATCTCATACATCAGAACAACAATATCGCCTTCCGCTAAACACTACTTAAGATTCGAAACATGAAAAGTACTATGAATCCCTTTCAACTCTTCAGGCAACTCCAACATATAAGCTACAAGACCAACTCTAGCTAGAATCTTGAATAGCCCAATGTAACGTGGACTTAACTTTCCGCGCTTTCTAAAACGCGTAGCGCCCTTCCATGGCGATACCTTAAGTAATACCATATCACCAACTTCAAATTCCAATGGCTTAAGTCTCTTATCTGCATAACTCTTCTGGCGACTACGAGCAGCTAACAAACGGTTCTTAATCTGGACAATCTTCTCAGTCGTATCACGGATCAATTCTGGACTGGTGAGTTGGCTATCCCCAACCTCACTCTAGCATACAGGTGATCTACATTTTCTTTCATACAAAGCTTCATATAGTCCAACCTTAATACTTGTGTGATAACTATTGTTATATGAGAACTCGACCAATGGCAGATGGCGATCCCAACTACTTCCAAAGTCAATCACACAGGCACGCAACATATCTTCTAATGTTTGTATAGTTCTTTCACTTTGACCATCCATTTGAGGGTGGTAAGCAGTACTCATATCCAAATTCGTCCCCAACGCTTCCTGAAGCGATCTCCAAAAATTAGACGTAAAATGGCTATCTCAATTCGAAATGATCGAAACAGGAACACTATGCCTACACACTATCTCCTTCAAATATAGTCGCATGAGTTTCTCCATACAATCCGTTTTCTTCATTGGTAGGAAATGAGCTGATTTGGTCAGTCGATCGATAATAACCCAAATCGTATCATACCCACTCGGCGTTCTTCGTAATCCACTAACAAAATCCATAGTAATCCTTTCCCACTTCCAAACTGGAATCTCAGGTTGTTGCAGCAATCCAGATGGTTTTTGATGCTCGGCCTTAACCTTCGCACATGTCAAACACTTACTAACATACGTGGCAATATCAGTTTCATGTTCGGCCACCAGTATAACAACTTCAAATCTTGATACATCTTGTCTGATCCCGGATGGATGGAATACTTGGACTTATGCGACTCATGCATAACCAAATCCCTCAATCCACTGTTTCGTGGCAACCAAACACGATTCCTAAAACAACGCATTCCATCAGGGCAAAATTCAAATATCGGCTTAATCAATCTCCCCAAATTTTCCTTCCTTACATACTTCCTTTTCATCGCTTCCTTCTGAGCTTCACGAATCTGCTTAGGTAGATCATTATAAACAGTCATCATCAAACCTTGAACACGTAATGGCTTAATCCTTTCCTTTCGACTCAAGCCGTTAGCCACAACATTAGCTTTTCCAGGATGATACCGTATCTCACAATCATAATCACTCAATAACTTATTCCATCTTCGTTGTCTTAAGTTCAACTCTTTCTAATTCAGAATATATTGTAGGCTTTTATGATCGGTGAAAACCACACACTTTGTTGCATACAAATAATGTCTCCACAATCTAAGAGCAAAAACAACGGCTCCCAACTCTAAATCATAAGTAGTTTAATTCTCTTCATGGACTTTTAATTATCTAGAAACATACGCTATCACCTTCTCTCTTTGCATTAACACGGCTCCATAACACTTAAGAGATGCGTCACAATACACCACGAAATCTTCTGTTCCTTCGGGCAATTCTATGATCGGTGCACTACACAACTTCTGCTTTAATGTCTGAAAAGCTTCTTCTTCTTTTCCCCACTTGTATTTCTTATTTTTCTAAGTCAAATTAGTCAGTGGCTTAGAAATCAAAGAAAAACCTTCAATAAACCTCCTATAATACCTCGTCAATCCAAGAAATTGCCTCACCTCTATTGGTGTCGTTGGTGCAGCCCAACTCTTAATGGCTTCGATCTTGGCAGGATCAACATGAACACTATTACGATCAATCACATGACCCAGAAACTGTACCAAATCTAGCCAAAAATCACACTTTGAAAACTTGGCGTACAATCTCTCCTTCTTAAGCAGCTCCAGAATAATCTTCAAATGCTTCTCATGCTCTTCTTCGTCCTTGGAATAAACCAAAATATCATCGATGAACACAATGACGAACTTATCAAGATATGGCTTGCATACTCGGTTCATCAAGTCCATAAACATAGCAAGCACATTAGTCAATCCAAACGACATTACTTGGAACTTAAAGTGACCATACCGAGTTCTAAATGCAGTAATTGGAATGTCTTCCTCTTTAATGCGTAACTGGTGATATCTTGATCGCAGATCGATCTTAGAATACACGCTAGAACCTTGTAGTTGATCAAATAAATCATCGATTCTTGAAAGAGGATAACGATTCTTGACAGTCAACTTGTTCAACTCGCGATAATCTATACACATTCTAAAAGATCCATCTTTCTTCTTTACAAAAAAAAATGGTGCTCCCCATGGTGATGAACTTAGATGAATAAATCCTTTCTACATCAACTCTTACAATTATACCGACAACTCTTTCATCTCAGACGGTGCCAATCTATACAATGCACGTGTAACAGGTGCAGCCCCCGGTACTAGATCAATTTGAAACTCTACTTTCCTCGGCGGTGGTAGTCTTGGCAACTCCTCAGGAAACAACTTAGGGAAATCACAAATTATAGGCACATCTTCCAATCGTTTCTCCTTTAACTTCTTTTCCGTCACATGTGCCAAAAACAAATGACAACTCGCTTGACTTACTTACAGGCCTTGATACAAGATATAACCTTTAATCAAGACACACCTTTGTCACCTTCGACTGTCAGTGTCTTATTCCCATACGGTATATGAACAACTTTCTTACCATAGACGATAACGGCATCATGCTTGACAAGCCAATCCATACCGATTATGACGTCAAACGTACCAAGCTCAATCGGCATAAGATCGATTTCAAAAACATGGTTTACTAAACTCAAAGTGCAACCTTTCAAAACAATGTTCGTACTAACTATCCTTCTGTCAGCTAACTCTACCTTATAACTATCCTCTATTTTAATCGGTTTGATATCGAGCAATGAAATAAATCTAGTATTCACAAAACTCCTATCGGAACCCGAATAAAATAAAATAGAACCATATTGGTTATTTAGCAGAAACATACCAGTAACCACATTCAGACCTTGCGGCTCAGCATCCTTAATAGCATAAGCTCGACCATGAACTTCCCTAATTCCTTCTTGTTTAACCTTCTTCGGACATCGGTTCCTACTATGACCTTGCTCACCAAAATCATAACAAGTCTAAATAGGCTGAGCGTTAGCACCAGTGGCAACACTCTTCTCCTTACAATACCTTGCCTTATGCCTAACCTTTCTACACTTGTCGTACTTGATTGTACACTAACCAACATGGCGAGTAAAACATCCTTCACACAAAGGAAGCTTTCCATCAGTAGGAGCAGTAACCATGGCTCGCGCATTTCCTTACTTTTGGCTATTCTGCAAAGTTTGACGAGAGTTATCCCTTTGATTGCCTTTACCACTACTATTTCCTCCTTGAAATCTCTCCCACTTTTGCTTCTTTCCTTTCAAAATTCTTGCATCTCTAGCTTGCGATTTCTGCTTTATCAACTTATGAACCATACGTACAGCTTCGTTCAAATCAGCAGGCTTAGAAGATGTCACTCCACCCTTGATATTATCCGTTAATCCTCGGATATAAGCATCAACCTTTACTCTTTCAGGCTTTACCATTCTTGGACACATCAAAGCCAGTTCATTAAACCTCTGAGTATAAGCAACAACATCATACTCCTTAACCTTCAAGTTCCATAATTCGTGCTCTATTCTTTAAACTTCTTCTATTGGATAAAATTCTACAGTCATCAGTTGCTTCATCTCAGTCCAAGGCATTTGGTTCACAGTCTCTAAACCCATAGTTGCAACCTTAGTTTTCCACCAAGTCAAAGTTGGTCCTTCTAATGTAGCAACAGCAAACATCACCTTCTTGCCCTCTGCACATTCACTGATCTCGAAAATACTCTCAGTTTTCTCAAACCATCTTCGCAATTCGACAACTCCTTCAACACCACGGAAGACAGCAGGATTACACTTCATAAACCCAGCAAAAGTGCACTCACAAACAACAGGTGCAGTGTCTTGACCTCTAACTGGCTTAGATCCACTAGCATCATTCATGACATTTACTTGCCTTGCTCGCTCAGCAGCAATAGCGGCATCAACACTTTCTTTGATCATTCGACGAATAGCAGCTTGAGTCATAGGTGCAGACTTTGGAGGCATGATTTTGTCACGTCACACAGAAAGCAATCTAATAAGCATTCTTAACATGATACACTTATAACATGATATAATGACAAATCAAGCATCACAACAATCACATAACATCAAGTAGTAATCAAAAGATAGTCATTCATTTTTCATCACAGAGTTAATACATAGTTGTATTGTTTCATGAAATGATATAAATCATTACAACCAATAGCACTAAATCTACTAACTAAGGACTCAGTTTAGTGATTCCACAACAAATGAAACTACAATTGAAACTAAACTACTAAGCATCATGAGGAGATCCTCGCGGCTCAGACGAAGGACTCTTCTCATCTTCAATTGGAACATTGATAGCTTCACTTGGTCTTTCTTCAAACATAAATCCCCTATGAATCATCTCTTGATAGAACTCATGAGCTCAAACTCTAGTAAAATAGAGATCTCTCTCGACTCGTTCATTCTACATACGAAGGAATGTGTTGCTTAACCTTGCTTCTTCAAGTTCCTTCTTCAATTTCTTGCACTCAACCTTATCTTCAACATTACTAAGCTTTTCAACCAGCTTTTCCATTGTAGCCATTCCTTCCTCCACACTAGAATGCACTTCATTACCCAAATCCAAGATCAACTTACCATAAAACTTACCCTTCTCTTTGACCTTTCTCTTTGACCAATGTAGCCATTCCTTGCTTTTCCTTTCTCTTTGACCAATGCATGTGCCATCTCGTGTCCAAACAATCGTCTTGAAAAATTGACCATTCGACCAAAAAGAAAGTCAATATCCTGTCTCATGAAGCCATGTAGTAAACTATCACCATCCTCTCGAGGAATAGCGACAGTAGATGATTCATCTACCTCATAGACACTAACAGGAACAGTCTCAATCTCAGGCTTAACCGCATCCTCAACCTCAATCTCATCATTAGGTTCAGACTCAGAAACAGGTGGCGGATGGTTAAGAGAAACCATCTCTTCATAAGGATATGTCAACTCTGGCTCATTCTTATCTTCCTCGATGTCGACTTCCATATCATATTCTTCTTCTTGAGGATCTTCTTCTTCCTTAAATTCATCTTCTTCTAGGTCTTCGTCTTCATCTACTAAGATAGGTTCGGGATCAATAGGAACATCATCGTGTTGATTTGGCTCAACAACAGGTACATCATCCACATGATCGGGAGGAATTTTGTTCACCATGATAATCTAGAAAATATCATATAATACTTACTTAATTTTCTTTGAACGATTATAGAGGTATGGATATTCCTACTGCAAGCTTTTCTTTAATTCTACTGGTAAGCTAAAAGGTTCATTGCTGGTATTCATGGTTTCCTACTGAAGTTCCAGCGTTAGGTCTTTTTGTGGTTCCTATTGGTCTGCTTACGATTTCTTCTCTAGCCATCGTCCATATGGGTCAACCGACGCCCTTAAAGTATCTTGGATGATATTTAGGCTTATGTGCTTGGTGACTTCTCATTGTTTGGTTTGGTGTTTCGCAAGTCGTTTATTACATCAATAATAATGCCCGTTTTTAAGGTCTGTGGAACCAAAAAACCCCATAATATTTCAACGTTATGAAGAGTTTTGATCCAGGGATCAGCGATGAAACCTAGCTGATATACAATTACGTTTTAACTGGTAAAAAATACCCACTTTGATATGAGATTAGATCAAACCATTTTTATTATGTGTGATTCGAGTGACTTCATGGAAGGTTATGGTAAAAGAAAAAACAAAAGAATAAAAAAAAGATGTAGGTCAGAGTACCAACCAGTGATCCATAACTGACGTGTGTAAAAATTCTTGTTTCGCACTAAATCCAGATAAGGATATTGTGAAGACTTTGATGCAATTAGCTTTTAATCAATTATGTAAACAAGTTCACACCTTTTGTATATGCAACAAAGGAATGAGGTAGATCGCTCGGATGAGGCACAGTTACAGTGAGAGCGGGAGATGTTTATTGCAACTTGTGATGTTCATTGATACCTACTATTTCAAGCCAATTAAAGTCCGAGATTCAAGAGATGGTTAGTATACTTTTAAGGGGAAGCTTATTGTTCATATACTTACCATCTACATGCATCACTTGAGGGGAAGCGTTTACGAGTTGCACAAGACCCCTATTAGATGATTACAAAAAGGGAGAAAGAAGTATTCAAGAGTGTGCATCTTTATATTGTGATGAAATTTTTAGCATTGTTTCTTCAAGCAATTGTTTTGTAATACAAAAGGGAAGATTGTTATTAATTACGATTTGATGATTATAAAACCCATAAACAGAAATGAAGAAAGAAGAAACAAAAGCAAACAAGATTATGCTAAAGAAGGAAACAATATCAAGATTAATGGTATGATTGAGACGTTACAAAATCAACAATAATGTTGATAGATTAGATTAGTCAACATTAATGCGATGGATTAATGTTTAATTTATTAGTTTCCTAATTATATTATGTTTTCTTTTGAAACAATAAGGACCCATTATGTAATAGTTAGTTAGCTTTATTAGTAAGCTAGGATTTCTTGTAACCTCTCTCTAATATATAAAGAGGGTAGGCGTCTAGGTTACCGGGATCCATCATAGTTAGATCTCTCCAATGAGAGTCTAATAGTTAGCTTATTAGTTTATGTAATAGTTCATAGTCGACTGATTAAAGTCGAATAGTTTATAGTTTATTATTTTTATAATAAAAAACTTATGTTCATAACATTGTTGTTCTATTTGTTATTCCGCTGCATGACAATGTTATGATAATCCTAGATTGGCAATAACGATCTGATTAAGCCTACACTAAAAGTTATTAGTTAGGTTATAGACGTGTTAAAGTCGACCTATATGTTAGTAAGTAGCCTCAATGATCATAGGATCCATGTACAGTAGGTAAACAGTAAATTAAAAATTTTTTTATTTAGTAAAAAAATAAAAAAAAAATCCCGTAAATAAATAAAATTGAGGCAGTGAACGTTTCGGTTAAACCTTGTTTTAAACAACATAACTGTCTTATGATTTCCGCTGATGGCTTATTAATGTGTTTGTAAAACATATCCGAAGATTGGTCAAAACGATCCTATGAACCTACAATCAATTTTCAACATGTTTGATCAGAGCCTCGTGGCTCTCGATCAAGGATCTACAAGGTTTTGAAGAAACCCTAAAAACCCTAATTTTCAAGAAATCGTTTTGGGTAAAAAGTTTTCTAGGGTTTTGAAGTTAAGTTGTTATAACAATCTTTATGATCGTCCTCTCTACCTGTTTCTGGTATGCAATACGATCTTCAAGTGTTATTATTATTTAAGGGTTTTGGTGTATGACTACTGTAATTGTTTCGCACTTTCTAATCAGTTTGGAGAAATTGCTGTAGTAAGGATTGATAGCCAATTGTGATGTATATCTAATTATGGTACCAGTAATGCGTTCTTATTCTTTTCTATTTATTCCCTCAATGAACTCAGATTTGTTGTTCGATTATTGAGTTGTTTACTGGATCTATAAGATGCGCGTATGAAGAAAAGAAATCGACGAAACCTAATTCATATCCAGGTTTGATGGACAGAGATTACAGAAGGTGTGTGTGGTATTAATTCTGCTACTTACTCTGTTGGTTTGAAGTAAGTTATGCCGGATTGAGTAAATTGTTAATAATGCTTTCGAGATAGTTAATACTGATTTGCACATGGAAGATGGTTATAACTGTTAAGTACATAATAGCTGTTTGAGTGATGAAACATAGCTACTCGGTGTTTTTCGATTTATAAACAGTAGTTGATGTACTGCAAAGGTTGTTAGTACTGTCAAAAGAAGGTAGTACTGTTCCGTAGTAAATTTTGTACTAGGTTTCTTTGTCCGAAGAAGTTTAATACTGCTAGTGGCGTCCGAGAAATAAAGTTTGTACTGCCAATGTTATCCAGTGTTGGTTTTATTCGATATCAGACAGAGAGTATTTTTGGAGATCTCGGACAGACAGATGATTGACACACACAGAATATTTTGGTTTTTGGTTCTTAACTGAATTAAAGGCTCGTATTTATTGAAGAAGTGGTTACGAAGATTATTATTTATCGCTTATTTGATGATGAAAGTGTATTATTTTTGTTGTGTTCTAATAATATCATTTGGTCTTGGAGATGAACTTGTTTGTATATGATAACGGTTTTATGAATGAAGACTTTGAAAACAAGTTTTACCTTATGTAGTAGAATACAAGTGAAGTACTCAACAGGTATTTAACTATCACGAGGTCAGTGACTCATTTATAGGCATGCGGATTATCAAGAGATCGAGGTCTACTCATAAAACGAAGAAGAAGATTATGAGTTCTTATCATATTATAGTGCAAGACATAAGACACAAGTTTGGGTTATTCTACTTCAGCATCAAGTTCGTTATACTTAATTTTTCTTCATCAGTAATCATGTACATAGAGCCTGAAACAAAATCGAGATCAAGATATTGTTAACATACTTATCAGGGGAAGCATATCTTAAAAGTTATACCATCAACATTGCACACTTGAGGGGAAAGTGTTTCATTACACTGCACGATCTTCATTAACAACTGCAATTATTTATATTCTACTGCTTAAAGTCATTTTTTGTATTATGCTTCATGGTGGGTACTTTGAGTCATTAAAAGGATAGATTGGTAGTGTGGTATAATGGTTTAGAAGCTGTTATGATCCAAGTTGCATATCCAACCAGAAGAATCCCTATTGGAATGATTACAAGAAAGGGGAAGAAGATTATATATATATGATATGTCAGCTTATTATATGTGGTGACATGATACAAAGGGAAGCATGGAAGTTTTACATTCAGGGAGATGAATACATCTCAACTACTCTATATAAGGGGAAGTACTATACGACTTTGAATTGTTTTGACATAATCAAATATGGGAAGATTGTTTGGGAATTCTAGATTGATGAGACAAAATAAATAAAAGAATGAAACAAAAGGACTAAATCCTGGAAACTATGTTTATTTCCTGTATAATTAAAGTTTTAATGAGCAATTAATAAGTCTTTTATGCGCAATTAAAATAGATGGACAAAGCATTTAATTACTTTCCTTGTAAGCCTCGTAACCTCAAGGTTGGTGAGAGTCATAGGTTTAAGACACACAAATCAATCCTTAAAAAAACAAAACAATTTGCTGCGATTAACATAACATATCATGGCAGAACAATTTAAGCTAGCTATCACATAGGCTATCATACAACTCACAATCAATCACAACGGGACGGAACGTGCCCACGATCCACATAACAAAGCCTGGGGTAATCCATTACCCTCCGATCGGAATCACACAGTATGGAGTATTATTTCAACCCTCCAGTTAGATTTGGAATGAGTAGAGTCACTACCCTCCAACCGGAATCACACAGAAATGGGATCTTATTTCAATCCTCCAATTAGATTTGGAATAGGTAGAAGCACTACCCTCTAACCGGAATCACACAGCAATCACAACAACATTAAGCATATCACCTATAATAACCACATAAATGTTCATGCCTCAAGTAAAACCACGTAATCGCAGCGATTAAACACATCCAAAACATCTTTGCATCATTTCCATCCCAATGTAAAACATTAAAAGTGGGACTATGAAACTCACATGATGCTCAGCTTCCCAAAAGAATCCAACAAAAGCTTTACAAACTCTTCACGGATAATCTAAACAATTAAGCACACAATAAGCTACCATCAATTAGGCATTCAACCCAATATGATGTAACCTCAACTATGATGGATATCTAAGCTATCTACCATAGTTCTATACTTGATTTAACCCTTTTCCAACTCCTACATATGCCATTTACACTTCAATGCTACACTTTAAATTTTCTAGTTTTGAGCAGAATTTTATACTCACTTACACGTCCTAAACGTACCACTTAAACACTTCCACAATTCAAACTAAAATTCACCATGCTACATATATGTCCTATCAACCTCTCATAGCTCTCCCAAAGCCATTACCCTTTTAAAAATACCCTTTAGAATTCATTAATCCAAAGTGTCCAGAATTCGTCCAGAATCTGACCCCTTAAAAGTATGGCATTAGATAACCAAATTAAACTTCATAACCTACTTAGAAAAAATTCAGGGGTCACACACAATATATAAACTAACTTCCACGTGATTTAGAGCCTCTAACTAGATGTCTAAGTATTTTTAGAAAAATCAAAACCAAAACTGAAATTCGTCACAGTTTTACACACTGATTTTGTAAAGACCTTTTGACCCACTTCCCGACCATAAAAACTCACGAGACCAACTTTGCTGGAAAGTAGACTCTCTGAGGTTATCTCCAGTATGTTGTAAATTGTTTATTTGATAATTTATGATTGAGTTATGACCGTTACAAAACTGCCTAATTTTCTGCAGTGAATTAAACAACTAATTCGGGCGATCTAGACCCTAACGCATGATTAAATCACGAAACCAATTGAACCAATGATCAAACAATCATCATTAAACTATAAACTCCAGAAAATTTAAAACCCTAATTTATAAACCCTAATTTATTTTCATGATTAAACCTAATCCATCATGCTTAGATTACAAGAATTAAAATAAAAACTAGAATTAAACAAAGAATTAGAAAATACCTTAAACCCTAAAAAATTTCTTCTCTTTTTTTTCTCTCTGGATCGGTCGAGCAATAGGGGAGGAGGGTTATGGGATTTATTTTGTATTTATAGGCCCCCAATTAATTATAGATAATATCTAATTAGAGTTTGTTTCCTTTTAAAACTCTTTTTTTTCTTTTCTTTCCCCTTATCCTCTTTAAATTCGTTTTTACTATTCATCTATAAAAAAATATTTTATTTATTTATTTATTAATTACTTAATTATTTGCTTTACCTTAAGTTTTTATAAAAACCTAAGCTTATTTGCACATACCTTTTTGCTTAAACGCAATTTACTAGACTTTTAAAAATAATTAACTTTCCAAAAATACTTTTCATTTCACAAATTCACTTTCTAAAAATAGAAAGTCTTCCAAAAACTCTCATATTTTAACAAACTCATTTCTTTCACAAATGACACACTTCCCATTTTAATCCATCACCTAGACATCCACATATTAACCAAAACAATTCTCTCAAAATACCCAATCAATTTCATTATCACTATAAGTGATTAAAATGAAATTTCTCCATCAAATAACTCATTTCTCTTAACTTAACCTCTAAAACCTAAACTTATCTTAAATTACTAACACAAAAATATGTATATGTATAATTACTTACACAATTAACGCGAAACCGCTTCAATCACCGAAATCATTTCTTTGTCACCAAAAGTGAACGAAATGAACTTCACAAAATTCAACACAAATCCAATCCCAATGAGACGATCACGCTCAATGGATTGATTATCCAATCTTACATATCCCACACAAACACATATAAACATGTATAAACACATAACCATACATTGCAACAGATACATTTAGGTCAACACTACGGTTTGACCAACCTGCTCAAGTCATGGTTGTCACAAAAGACATGGAAAGGAGCCGCGATAGATAGGCTAAAGATAGAGACAAGGAGAAGAACCGTGACGGGAGGCTAAAGATAGAGAAAAAGAAAAGGAAATCAGAAAACCTGAATGCGAAAACATGTACTTTTTATGTTCATCATAGTTTCATTTTCTCATTCCATGTGTTAGAATTGTTAAGCTTGCATAAGTGCTTTTTGGCATTACTGATTGACGGGCATTAGTGGCTCATTAATTGTTCAAGTGTTGCATGAGCTGAGTAGTTGTTGGGACGCTATGCAGTTCGCCAAAGTCGTTTACTCTGCTGTCTGGCTTTGTGATCCTTTGTTATCATTTTATTATGAATCGAACCCGCCCGATAGACGGGTTATGTTATTAGTATATA
>BQNB010134897.1:0-18242 GCA_026074375.1 Tanacetum coccineum | reverse complement strand
AATTTTCTGGTTTTGAGCAGAATTTTATACTCACTTACATGTCCTAAACGTACCACTTAAACACTTCTATAATTCAAACCAAAATTCATCAGGCTACATATATGTCCTATGAACCTCTCCTAGCTCTCCCAAAGTCATTACCCTTTTACAAATACCCTTTAGAAATTTATTAATCCAAAGTGTCCAGAATTCGTCCAGAATCTGACCCCCTAAAAGTATGACGTTAGATAACCCACTTAAACTTCATAACCTACTTAGCAAACATTCAGGGGTCACACATAACATATAAAGTAACTTCCACGTGATTTAGAGCCTCTAACTAGTTGTAAAAGTATTTTTAGAAAAATCAAAACCATAACTGAAATTCGTCTTAGTTTTACACACTGATTTTGTAAAGACCTTTTGACCCACTTCCCGACCATAAAAACTCACGAGACCAACTTTGCTGGAAAGTAGACTCTCTGAGGTTATCTCTAGTATGTTGTAAATTGTTTATTTGATCTCTTATGAATGGGTTATGCTCGTTACAAATATCGTAACCAATGAAACTAATAATCAAAAAATTATTATAACATTATAAACTTCCAGAAAAATCAAAGCCCTAATTTATAAACCCTAATCCATCAAGTTTAAATTACATTAATTGAAAATTAAATAACTAGAATTAAACAAAGATTAGAAAATACCTTAAAAGAAAACCCTAACTTTTGGGATTTGTGATTTGTTTTGTATTTATAAGCTACCTATAAATATTCTAGATTAACTCTAATTAGGAATTGGATAACAATTAGGATTACATTTTTTTTTCTTTCTTTATAATTTCGGCCGATTAAGGCTTCTTTTAATTTTTTTTTTTTATTAATTATATAATTACTTGTATTTTATTAAATTTTTATAAAAACCTTAACTAATTTGACTATACCTTTTTACATAAACAAAATTCACTAGACTTTCAAAAATAACTTTTTACTTTTTGATTTTCAACCTAACTTTCCTAAAATAAAACTTTTACATTTTTCTTAATATAAAAACCTAAGCTTATTTGCACATACCTTTTTGCTTAAACGCAATTTACTAGACTTTTAAAAATAATTAACTTTCCAAAAATAGTTTTCATTTCACAAATTCATTTCCTAAAAATAGAAAGTCTTTCAAAAACTCTCATATTTTAACAAACTTATTTCTTTCACAAATGACACCCTTCCCATTTTAATCCATCATCTAGACATCTACATATTAACCAAAACAATTCTCTTAAGTACTCAAATCAATTTCATTGATCACTACTACGTGATTGAAATAAAATGTCCATCAAATACACTCATTATCTTTACTTAACCTCTATAACCTAAACTCTATCTTTTAAATTACTAACACAAAATACGTATATGGTACTAATTTACTTACACAATTAACAGCGAAACCGCTTCAATCACCAAAATTATTTCCTTATCACCATAAAGTGAACGAAAATGGAACTTCACAAAATTCAATTCTAATCCAATCCAATGAAACGTTCAGCTCAATGGATTGAATTATCCACATCTACATATCCCACGCACAACACATATATTCACGCTATAAACACATAACCATACATTACAACATATACTTTAGGTCAACACTAGTTTGACCAACCCTGCTCATGTCTGGGTGTCACATGGGACCAGACTTCTCTACAATCATTGCCCAACAATTACAGAACTTGCTACCCACTATTTTAGCTTAAGTAGGCAACCAAGGTAGCAATCAGGGAGATAATAGGAACCAAAATGGAAATGTGGTCAATGAAGACATTCAAGGTAATGTTAGGAATGTGTCGGTGAACAACAACCGAGGAGGTTGTTCGTATAAGGAGTTCTTAGTTTGTAATCCTAGGGAGTTGTTGGTAGGAGTCTATAGTTACACCCGTTGGATAGAGAAGATAGAGTTAGTTAAGGATATGAGTTGGATGTGGAGATGACCAAAAAGTAAAGTACACTGCTAGTTTATTTGTCGGTAAGGCTTTAACGTGGTAGAATTCTCAGATTCACACATAGAGCCGTGAGGTTGCTATTGGTATGGCATGGGATGACTTTAAGGTATTGATGAGAGAGGAGTTATGTCTAAGTAATGAGATGCAAAAATTGGAAACTGAGCTGTGGAATCACGCCATAGTCAGGGCTGGCCATGCTGCATATACTGATAGGTTCCATGAGTTGGCTAGGTTAGTTCCTCACTTAGTAACCCTAGAAAACAAAAGGATTGAGAGGTACGTGTATGGCCTTGCTCCATAGATCCATGGGATGGTGGCAGCAATGGAGCCAACAATGATTCAGAGTGTTGTACTGAAACCTGGTGTGTTAATTGATAAAGCCATTGGGAATGGATCAATCAAGAAGAACCCCGAGAAGAGAGAAAGTGGCAAAGATCCAAGTAGAGATAGGAATGTGAAGGATGAAATAAGAGGATGAGGATTTAGAATTCAGTTATGAGATTGAGATAGCTAGCGGGCAGCTAGTAGAGATTGATAAAGTTATTAGAGGTTATGATGTAGCGTTATGCTACATGTTATAGACAAATTAAGTATTGTCAGACTTTGTGGGGAGTAATATGGTTTACTAGACCAGAGGGTTTGAGAAAAACTATTCTCGACTCTTTTTATTAATATCAAATTCTAGGAAAATAACATAACAGACTCCTAAATTGATCCTCTATTTATAATAGAAAAATAGTAATCCTATTAGAATTAGGAATCCTAGTCCTAACCTGATAAAACTATCAGATAAGTCCTAAAACCAACATAAGATAAAGACTCTAAGAACTTCTCAAATTATATAAAACATAAGGATAATCACGATTGCTCCCCGCATGCATCAGTCACCGCTTCATTCTCCCTATTTTGAAAAAAATCATCTGAGTTTGAGGTAATATGGAGATGTAGTGTTCTTGACTTCATTTTTCTTTACTTTAGCTTAACACTTCCTGTACCTTTTCTGAACATTTGCTGTAGCTTGAAAACAATAGTGTTGAACCATCACTTAAAGGCACTAAAACATTTGACACCCATCATCGATGAAATGGTGTAAGTGTGTTCTTTCCTTTGTGGGTTGCGTTTAACATTCGTACGCCCATGGACTTTCCTAAAAGAATTTGACACACATACATATCAGCTATATCAAACATGATCTCATCTTTGTACTTACCGATCATAAAAGGGATCTTGCATCGTTCGGTAACCTTAATATCACCAACTGATTTTATCCATCCAACTTTGTACGGGTTCGGATGTTTTTCCGTGGGTAGCCTTAGTCGTTGCACGATGTCCCTTGATATAATATTCTCGCGAGGCTTCCATTATCAATGATGACATCAAAGATCTTTTAAAAGATGATGCACCGGGTTTTGAACAAGTTGTGTCGTTGAGATGAATCAATCACTTTAGAAACTAATAAAATACGTTAAATGACAAAGGAGTGGGCTGAATATTCTATTGTTGTATAATTTCCTCCTTCAGGATGACATATTTCATTAGCATCGACATCTTTATCGCACTTTTTTTTTTTATATTTATTTCTCCACTATGATTTTCATCCCTGAGTGTCAAATTAACTTTCCTTCCATTAGCACTACAATCATTCGAGCGATGACTTGGTACGCCGCACTTGAAACATTTACCCATGACAGGTCGTGCATATGGATTGGTTGTTTTAGTGGTCGTTGTGTTGGTGCTCACAACTTGCTTTCCGGTGTCTATAGAAGAGATTTTTGTAGTGTGTTGCGAAGATGGGTCGACACTTGGGACACTTTTAATTAGTATGCTACTCCTTGCGAGTTGATTCTCTGCCCTTATCGCTAAGTTGTAGGCATCATCTAATGTATAGACAGGAACAAGTGATATCTTATCATGGATTTGAGGCGACAATCCATTAATGTACCGTGTTACTTGTTGAGACTCAGTTTCGGATAAATCATTCCTTGACGACAAACGATGGAATTCAGCCGTGTACACTTCAACAGAACGATTACCTTGCGCATAATTTTGGGGGGGGTAGAAGATTAAAAAGAATTTGATCATGATTGGGTGGAAGAAACCTTCTACGTAACTCTCGCTCCATTCTCTCCCAACTAGTGATAGGTAGTTTGCTTTGTCGTTCACGAATGAGTTGCAAATTTTTCCACCAGGATTGAGCACCACCCTTGAGCTTGTATGCAACGAGGTCAACTCGACTACCCATAGGAATTTCATAGAATTTGAAGGAGGTATCCAATTCACTCATCCAGTCTAAAAAATCTTCTATGTTCATTGAACCATGGAAGGTTGGGACGTCTTTGGCCCGTTGACGGTAATCAAATTCTCTTGCGCCTCTTATGTCCAAAACGTCTTCCTTTCTCCCCAACCAATCCTCCAACTAGTCTTCAAACATCCGACTCTTCACCACCATAATTGTGTTACTCCAAACCAGTTCTTTTTGAGGTCGACCATTCTGCGACCTCTTGATCGGTCATCATGAACACCACGAATCGGTTAATCTTAGTTCCTTATGTGGTCGTTAAAGTTGCTAGAGTTGAGTGATTTGTAGTAACGAATTCTGGAGTGTTTTCTAAAATTCTTTCAAATGAATTTATGAGCTGTCAAACGCTTATTATTAACATCTATCCACCAGCCATGATTATCAAAGATGCCCAAACTTTGAACAGTGGTCGAAATTGAACAGTCGATTTTTCGATCGAAGGAAAAAATCTAAGATAACTAGATTAAGAAAAAACAAACTGCAATTGCAATTCCTAAAACAAAACCTTGCTCTGAACTATCAACTGATGTAGCGTTATGCTACACAGATATATACATTTAAGTATTGTCAGGACTTTATGGGAGTAAATCCGGGTTACTAGACCGGAGGGTTGACGAAAAACTATTCTCGACTCTTTTTATTAATATAAATCTTCGGGGAAAAATAACTATAACAGACTCTAAATTGATCCCCTATTTCTAATAAAAAATTAGTTACTTACTAGAATTAAGTAATCCTAGTCCTAATCTGATAAAAAATATCAGATATAGCTCCTAAAAAACACAAATAAGATACGACTCCAGAATTCTAAATAAAATAAAACATAAGATAATCACTGATTGCTTCCAGTAGCATCAGTCACCGCATCAGGTTGTAAACTAGAAATAGATGGTCATGTGTTTGACATTAACTTGATACCCTTTGGAAGCAGGAGTTTTGATGTAATCATAGGAATAGATTGGTTGTCTGACCATAAGGCCGAGATAATTTGTCATGAGAAAGTAGTGAGGATACCATTACTAGATGGCAAGGTGCTTAGAGTATTAGGAGAAAAACCGGAAGAGAAGGTGAGACAGTTAATGAGTGATAAGGCTAAAGAGAAGAAACAAGAAGAGATAGTAATAGTGAGAGATTTTCCTGAGGTGTTCCCGGATAATCTATCTAGATTACCGTCTGTTTAGGAAATCGAGTTTTGGATTGAGTTAGTCCGTGGAGCAATGTCGATTGCAAAGTATCCTTATCGTTTGGCACCTTCTGAATATGAGGAGTTGTTAGGTCAACTCAAGGAACTTCAGGACAAAGGTTTCATTCGACCAAGCTCATCGCCTTGGGGAGCACCGGTATTGTTTGTTAAGAAAAAAGATAGATCCTTTAGGATGTGTATTGACTATAGGGAGTTGAACAAGTTGACCATTAAGAATCGTTATCCACTCCCTAGGATAGACGACATGTTTTATCAACTTCAAGGATCATAGTACTTCTCTAAGATAGATCTTAGGTCCGAATACCACCAGCTAAGAGTGCATGAGGATGACATTCCAAAGACCGCGTTTAGAACTCGTTATGGACATGCAAATTTCGAGTTCACAGTAATGCCCTTTGGTTTGACTAACACACCAGCGGTATTCATGGATCTGATGAACCGAGTATGTAGGCCTTATCTAGACAAGTTTGTGATAGTTGATTACATCTTGATTTACTTTAAGACCTGGGAAGAACATGAAGTGCACTTAGGGCTAGTCTTAGAATTGCTCAAGAAAAAGAAACCGTATGCTAAGTTTTCCAAGTGCGAATTCTGGTTGCAGGAAGTACAGTTTCTTGATCATGTGATTAATGGAAATGGTATCCATGTAGACCCTAGTAAGATTGAAGCTGTAAAGAATTAGGAAGCCCCTAGAACTCCGTCTGAAGTTCGTTCATTCTTAGGACTGGCATGGTATTATTGTCGGTTCATAGGGAACTTTTCTAAGATAGCTAAGTCCCTGACCATTTTGACTCAGAAAAGTAAGACCTTTGATTAGGATGAGGAACATGAAAGGGCATTTTAAACTTTGAAGGACAAGTTGTGTAATGCAACTAATCTAGCTCTCCCCGAAAGACCGAAAGATTTCGTTGTGTATTGTGATGCGTCTGGCTTAGGATTAGGTTGTGTGTTGATGCAAAGAGGTAAGGTGATAGCTTATGCATCGAGGAATTTGAAAATCTATGAGAAGAATTACACCACCTATGATTTGGAACTAGGTGCGGTTGTGTTTGCACTTAAGATTTAGAGACATTATTTGTATGGGACAAAGAGTGTCATATATACCGATCATAAGAGTCTCCAACATATCTTTAGTCAGAAGGAACTGAACATGCAACAACGTCGCTGGATAGAGCTTTTTAGTGATTATGACTGAGAAATTCGCTACCATCCTTGTAAGACGATTGTAGTAGCTGATGCACTAAGTAGGAAAGAGAGGGTGAAACCTAAAAGGAGTTTGATCTATGAATATGACCCTCTAGTCAAGTATTAAGGATAGCATATTAGCGGCTCAGAAGGAGGCGTCTGATAAATCTGTAGGGTTAAAGAAAGGGTTAGATGAGATGATAGATCATAGGAGTGATGGAGCATTATATTACCTAGATCGAATATTATAACAACCTGTAATTTTCATCAATGTAAATATCCATCTATTAAATTAGATGCACTGTAATATCCATCTATTATATATATACCACCTTTTTACAGGGAAATTTTTGCTTTATCTCATTATGCAACGTAACTTGCATCTCTAAAGTAAACGAGCTCACGCAACCTCTATCAATGCCATCTATATCTATGTTTATATCATGTAAACATCCTAATATGTCAAGTCTATATCTTAATATCATTTTTACCAAGTACATTATCCATTTAACATACTTTTCAAAATGCTATTTTAAAACAAGCATTAAATGTTAACGTTTATATCAAAACCCTAATTATATGTAATGTATACATATAAAATGAATGTACAAGCCTTTAAAGCATGTGTACAAGTATCATAGCACAACATTTGAATATCTTTTCCCTCCTGAATCAAGTTACAACTTTCTAAAGCTTAATGTACAAGTCAATAAAACAAGAAAGTAAAACAAGGCCATTTTACCTCCTAAATCACTTTGGTTTCTTACCACCACTTTAACACAAGGTACAAGCACTTAATGCATGACTTCTAAACCCTAAACCTAATCCCTAAATACTTCAAAAACCTAATCTAAAACCCTAAACCCTAAACAAAACCCTAAAACCCTAATTTCACTTTAAACCTAAAACTAAACCCTAAGCCTTAAAACTAAGCCCTAAACCTTAATCCTAAACCCTAAATCTTAATCCTAACACTAATCCTAAACCCTAATCTATCCTTAATCCTAACCCTAATCCGATCTAAAAACCTAAATCCAAGTTCGAAACCAACCAAACTGTTGGATTTACAGATTTAAAGATTACAAAACCCTATTAGCAGAAATGAAGAAAGAAGAAACAATTGAGAACTTATTTATGTATTATTTAGTTAGCTTAGATAGTAAGCAGGGAAATGTGGTTGTAACCCTAGCCCACCTCTAATATATATAAAAGGGTTTAGTTTAGGTAGCACAAACCAATTCCAGAAAAATGTAACCAAAGGTGTTGAGTGAGTTAAGCTAGGCCAAGCCTAAAAGGCGCCTAGGCTTTAAGTATTCTTTATTAGTAATTCTTATGATAAGAAAATATTTATTCATAACAATGATTGTGTTCTTAATTATTCCGCTACGTGTTTGTTAATCATTGTTATTATATCCTAGATGGCTAGATCTATGGTTTCTCAGTTGGTATCAAGAGCGTTGGCTCATTAATATCTAGGATCTAAAGGATTATTTCAAAGAACTAGAAAGACGAGTACCAAAAAAAAAATTATCCCCTTTTAGGTTTTTTAATGTTCTTCACTTTTCTGGCATCCAGGTAAAACACGGTCATAACTCTTTCGTTAACGTTGGATCGTCAGAATTTATACTGAGGGTTTCTAGAGGTATCTTACTCTTAAGATGAGAGTAAACAAAGGGTTTATATGGGGATTTAACTAACCAGTGTAGTTAGTTAATAAAACAACATATAAAGGCTTTTTGGGTGTAATCCTAGAAATTTACCAATTTAAACAAGTTACTCCATATAAATCCATAGTACTCATTATTGTGGTCTCGAATAGATATACCAAGCCAAGTTCTAAAGTCTACAACATCACCGGCACACTCATATTTTTGTGGAATTTGGGTAAACATTTAGAAACGAACAAGGTTAAATCCTTATAATATCTAACAAGGGTTATTGTGTGCGGGTTATGTATCAAGTAATTTCACAAAAGTATGCTTTATTTTTTTTAATTTGAGCATAATTTAAGCATTTTAGTGTGAAAAATAAAACAAGTATACATTCTAATTCCCATCCCCCCACTTGAATTATACAACGTCCTTGTTGTATAGATAAAACATTCAAAACGGGAATTTAAAAGAATTAGGAGGAGAAACTCCCCTGATATTTTGCTTGGTAGATTCTCTAAGTTGAGTTTATTAAGCAAGAATGTGTTGAACAACCGTCTTAAAGTTTCATGACTCCAAGACTTCCAGATTTCCAGATTGTAGATACTTCACCAACATCGTCGATTTCTTTTCAGCGAGGTCCTGTGCAAAATATAGGAAAAAGGCAAAATCCTATCTCGGGTATCTACAGTTAATTTAAATAAGCTAAATAAACTGTACATGAAATCAATACGCCGTATCCATAAACTAGAATACGCCGTATCGAGAAACCTGTAAAAGTATCTAAATATGGGTCAGTCTGTTAAATACGCCGTATCATGTGCATGAATACGCCGTATTGATAGAACTGACAATAATGTTTAAAGTGCATAAAAATAAAGGATTGATAACGTCCAGACATTCAATATGATGTATGGTATGGAGCGGATACGCCGTATTAATGTCTGGGAAGACAGACTCGATAAAAATAAATAACAATCCGGGATGTCTCCCGGAAAGCACTTTTGTTTACAGCAAAGTCTTTAAGTTAGACTTTTTCCTTCCAGCTTCTTTACTCCATCTCATGCTCGCTTATGTGCCTGCGTGTGAGCCATTCTTCCATCTTCGCATCTCGGACATATTCGGGTCCTAAGTTTATGACCCCCTTATAGAAACTCTTGAGCTTTTGGTATGAGTGTGAGATTCCATTCATCATATCTTCCTCACTCACCATTAGTAATAGCTAGATCTTGTTGCATTGTTCATTAGTGTGGTGTTTAAACCTTAGATGTGACCTCGTCATTAGGTAAGTAACTTCTTCATTACCATTGTAAATGGCAATCATTCCTTCAAACCATCTTGCATTAATCCCAACTTCTCTCAAAAACAGTTCACCAAAAATGACATCGCCCATTCCTTCATCACGATAAGTATCCATATCTTCTAAAAATGCAAAATCTGTTAAGATTGAAAAAGTTCCAATAAAGATACGTATGTTCATTAAGGCTCCAACTACATTGTTTCCCTTGTATTCCAATTTGTCCTTCCTTATAGAATTATAAAACTTTTTGGACATCACATTTACGTACAAGATAGGGAAAAAATTAGCGTGTAAAAATTCAAAACCTATCATGCAAGAGAACTTCAAGTTGTGGGCACAATCAATACGGATCTTCTTATCGTGGTCGCAATCACTAGGATATCCAAAAAATTTGCTAACCATTCTAGCATCATTCCTAGCTCTAAATTCCTCAATTACCTCACCTTCCTCAATGGTGGGCATTAAATCATCAACTTGATCTCTCCTAAGTTCTAATGGTACATTAAGATCGTTTAGTTCTATGTAATCCCCAAAGAAAGGGTCTAATGATCTATTCAACACCAAAGTCTCTCCCATTAGCCTAGCTTCTAAATCAAGTTCCATTCTTTCTCTTAAGCTTAGCATGTAGACCCTCTTAATTAAACTACTAGCAGGTTTAATACTTTTGAAAATTATTTTCTCTTCCCCAACCCTCAAAGTAATCTTCCTTTTGAAAACATCAATCTTAGCATGGGCGGTAGACAAAAATGGTCTTCCGAGGATCAAGGGCACTTTGACATCCTCGGGCATATCAAGAATTATAAAATCTATGGGGAAAACTAATTTATCAATCCCTACTAGCATGTTTTCAGCAATTCCTTTTGGATATTTCACAGTCCTATCTGCTAATTCAACTGTCAACTTAGTGTGAGCTAATTTTCCTAAACCTAAGTTAAGGTAGGTCAAGAGAGGCATGATATAACAACCCGTAATTTTCATCAATGTAAATATCCATCTATTAAATTAGATGAACTGTAATATCCATCTATTATATATATACCACCTTTTTACAGGGAAATATTAGCTTTATCTCATTATGCAACGTAACTTGCATCTCTAAAGTAAACGAGCTCACACAACCTCTATCAATGCCATCTATACCTAAGGTTATATCATATAAACATCCTAATATGTCAAGTCTATATCTTAATATCATTTTTACTAAGTACATTATCTATTTAACATACTTTTCAAAACGTTATATCAAAACAAGAATTAAACGTTAACGTTTATATCAAAACCCTAATTATATGTAATGTATAATGTAAAGTTGAATTTACAATCCTTTTAGCATTGTGTAAAGTATCATAGGACACACATTTTGAATTTCCTTTTCCCTCCTAAATCAAGTTACAACTTTCTAAAATACAATGTACAAGTCAATAATGCAAGAAAGTCAAATTAGGTCATTTTACCTCCTAAATCACTTTGATTTCTTACTACCACTTTTGTACAAGGTACAAGCACTTAATGCATGACTTTTAAACCTTAAAACTAAACCCTAATTCATTCTAAACCCTAATCTAAAACCCTAAACCCTAATTTCACTTTCAACTTAAAAAACTAAACCCTAAACCTTAAACTAAGGCCCTAAACCCTTAATCCTAAGCCATTAATCATCAATCCTATACCACTAATCTAAACCTTAATCTATCCTAAACCCTAACCCTAACTCAATCTAAAAGTCCAAAACCCTAAACCCGAGATCAAACCAAACCCGACACCCTTTTTCTTTATTTTTACCCATTTTTAAGCAACCAAGCACCTCAAGCACCACTATGACTCACCAAGCAGCCACCTAAGTAGCTTACAAGCGCCTCTATCATCACCCTTAAGCTCCAAGAAAATCCTTGTCACCTCCTTGTTTCCATTTCTAGCTGTGGCTCCAAAAACACCTGCTCCCCCATCTTCATGCTAGTTCTAGCTTGTATTAGAATGTTCATAATACTCTTAAGATCATATATGAACTCTTGTTTGAAGCTTTGAATCCTCAAACCCATGTGTTTTTTATTAAAACCCTAAAAATGACCCGTTTTGATTTTCTAGCTAACGAATCCTTTTTCTAAACTTTTGTTATGTTAGAACATCTTATTTTAGCTTATTCTAATAAGCTATAACCTGCAAATATCATTTGGAATCTTAAAATAAGCTTGCATGGCTTTTTGGACTTGTTTTGCAAATATTTCAATGCATAAGGGTATATATCGTAACTTTCTGAAATTTATAACTAAAGTGGCTGAAAATGTCATTATTCTAAAGTTATAACTATAAGGACATATTTTGCCAAGTTTCAAAGTTAAAGGTTTAAATTATATATACTTTATATATAAAGGACTAAAGTTGTAAAAGTTTATAAACCAAGGGTATATATTGCCAATTTTGCAAACTTAAAAATATAAAATATAATATTTTTATATAAATTATAAAAATATATATTAATATTATAAAACTCAATTTTATTAAAACCCGACACATTTATCGTTATTAATCATAAAATCGACGCATTATTTGGTTATATATTTAACATAATTTATCATCAACTAACTTTTAAAGAAACTTAAAATCTTATCGTATCACGTTACTAGGGAATTTCATATGAAGGGTTTCATTTGAGTTTTCGTTTTGACGAGTTTGCTGGGTTTACGATTTAAAGTGCCCTGGCTCCTCAAACGATACTACATGGCCTCTGGATTATGATAGCCCGAACAGCGATACAATATTTCCATAATTTAATAAATCAAAGATATACGTTAAACTTTATGAAGTTTTGAAACATAAACTATCACACTAAGACTTGACATATCACCCCAGGTTGCGTGACGAAGCCGTTACTTTCACTTGATATACTTTTGCCATCAATCAGATTTTCTTATAATGTTAAGGTGAGTTCATAGCCTCACTTTTAAATCTTCTATTTCATAAACCCATAAGAGGGATACATGCTATAAACCATGAATACAAGTGTTTTATAAATGTATGCTATCCTGATATATTATTGCATCTATTGTCTAAGTCTCTTTATGCCAAAAGACCCCCACCATCATGGACCATTCATCACTTGCGAGTGAACGTGAATATTGTGAATAGGTCTATTGGGATTGACGAATCCCGTTTGTTTTAGCCGAATAGGTAACCAAACGCACTATATTTGAAACTCATAGGTATATGGAAATTACCTACACGGGGGCCATTATCTTTATATATATCATTAATGATATATATACTAGTCAGTTTGAGTTCCATGAGCTTAGACGCAATAATACTGTTTTCCATAATAATTGTACTCATTGTAATTATTACACTTATGGGTGTATAACAATGTAACCCACTTTTATGATGACTTGTATTCACACTGTTTATTATAAACCTATGAATTTCACTCAACCAATGTGTTGACCTTTTTAGCATGTTTATCTTAGATAACTGAACATCTTATGGCACGGAGTGGCACGAACTTGAAGATGGCTAAACTGTTATCATTCAAACTTTATGTTTTCATGTAGATTTTGGGACCTCTGTTTATAAAATCTCTGATGAAATAATGAATGATAACTTATCTTTTAAAAATGTCTCTTTCAAGTTGTTTTCTATGATTATGACTATTATACTATGAAATAATACCCCTGATTAGCTTCCGCTGCTATATGTCAAAAATAGGGGTGTTATAGATTGGTATCAAGAGCCAAGGTTATAGAGAACAAGGTTGAAACCTTAACTATAACTATTTTTCTTTTTCCATCCAAGAAAGTCCTCTATGCCACTACATCTTCCAGAATAGTATGTAAAGTACATAACTATTATACTATTATATAAATAACTTATGTTATTTACCACTAGGTTGTTAACAAAGTGATGTCTTCTCCCAACCATCCTACTTCTGATATTGAGGATGCTTTTTCCTCTAACTTTCTGGACTATATCCCGGCTTCCCAGGACTATGTCCCAGCTTCACTTATTCTAGCTCTTCAAATAACTCATTTGGTGTAGTTCCAATAGTTTCACCAACTCTTTTACTTTTTTATGATGACCCCTATATGAAGGTCATGCATGCATACTATGATGAAGAATCACCTATTCCACCACCAACTATTATGCCTCCATCTACAATGCTATCTCCAATGTTTAATCCTCAAGAATTCTTTCTTTCGGAGGAATTATTGTCACCTAAGAAACAAGGCCATAACCAATCATTCTCCTCTACTTCTGCCCTACCTCAAGAATTTGAGATGGGAGAAAGCTCTCGTAAGACAAGTCTGGAACGTCACGAGGAGCAAATTGAGGAAATTCTGAATCACCTGGATGAACTCTCTCTCGACCGCATTGAGCACATAGAAGACAAAATAGAAGGTCTCGAAAAAGGTCGGGTGATTATACAACAAGATTTCGACAATCTGGAAGCTGAACTCCAAAAGGCTCATGCTCGAATTGCTAAACTTCAAAGAAAGCAAATGGGAAATAACAACAAGATTGCTCTGGCTTGCTTCAGGATTGCTAATCTAGAACAAATCATCAAAGAAATCCAAGTCCGTCACCAAGCAGACAAGGAAAGTCTTCTGAATGCAATCTATGAACTCAAGAACAGCCAGGAAGGACCATCGGACTACTAGATTAGATACTAGTTATAGCTTTTGATAGAACCTAGCCACGGGATGTGTGGTATAAATAACAACACTTGTCAAATTTTGACTATGTACAGTACAAAGGCAAGTTGTTCATGATATAATACAATGGCAATCCCGTTATACCTTGTTGTTTCATAATACTGATATATCCATCCTAAAACAACTCCTCTTATATTGATAAATCATAGATACTTATTTGATATTAATCATATCAAATCGTTATGAATCATAAACAACAGAGATGTTTCATCATCTCTGTCTCCATCGTTATGAATCATACCATGATTTCTAAATAAATCATAGATACTTATTTGATATGAATTATCTATGATTTCGATATCACTATTGTGACAATGTTTATTTTTGAACTTTAATCATTTTAAGACTTGTGATATCATTCTTATTACGTGTTATCTTATGTTGATAGAATGCCTCCCAAAAGGATGTCAACATCTGAAGCACCAACCATGACTCAGGCTGCCATCAGGAAACTAGTTGCTAACAGTGTTACCGCAGCTCTAGAAGCACAAGCCGCTAACATGGCAAATACTGATAATACCACCAGACCAAGAGAAGCTCATGTAGCAAGATAGTGTAGCTACAAAGAGTTCATGAGCTGCCAACCTATCAACTTCAAAGGTATGGAAGGCGTTATTGGTCTCATCTGCTGGTTCGAAAGAACTGAATCAGTGTTTTCTTGTAGCAATTGTACCGAAGACTACAAGGTGAAGTTTGCTACTGGTACTTTAACTGAAGAAGCTCTATCTTGGTGGAATTCTTTTGCCTAACCTATTGGGATAGAAGAAGCTTACAAGATTACCTATGTTGAATTCAAAAAACTTTTGATCAAGAAATATTGTCCCCGAACTGAAGTCCAGAAGATGGAAGACGGATTTTACCATCTGACTGTGAAGGTGAATGATCTCAAGACATATGTGAGAAAATTCTAGGAATTGGCAACCTTGTGTCCCACTATGGTGCCAGATTCTGAGAAAATGATGGAAGTTTTCATCGGGGGATTGCCTCGAAGTATTGAAGGGAATGTTACCGCCTCTAAACCTCAAACTCTAGAGGAAGCCATTAACATAGCCCAGAGGATAATGGATCAGGTAACAAAGCACACTCCGGTGCAAGTATCAAGTGATCACATACGAAAGTTTGACGACAGAAGAACTTTCAACAACAACAACTACCGCAACGATAATAACAACAACTACCGTAACACCAACAACCACTACAATAATCACCAACCACAACAGAACAGAAGACAGGAAACCTTCAGGGCTTATGCTGCCACCCTAACTAAAAATAATGGATATACTGGAAACCGTCCCTTGTGTAAGAAATGCACTCTGCATAACATATGACCTTGCACTGTTAAGTGTAATACTTGCAACAAGGTGGGCCATCTGACTAAGAACTGTAGAAACAAAGGGCCAACCACTAGAAGTAATCTGCTACCAGTGACAGTTACTTGCCATGCCTGTGGAGAGAAAGGGCATTATGCAAATCAGTGCCGAAAGACCACCAACAACAATGCCCAGGGAAGAGCCTACATGCTAAGGGATAGGAATGCTCACCAAGACCCGAACGTAGTCACGGGTATGTTCCTTCTAAACCAACATCTAGCTAGAGTATTATTTGATTCTGGAGCCGATAAAAGCTTCGTATCCATATCTCTTGCCTCTAAGCTAAATATTCCACCCATTACAATAGATACCTTTTACGATATCAAAATGGCTGACGGAAACTTAGTAAGCACAAACACCGTTATTCAGGGTGCAATCCTGACCTTGTTAAACCAACCTTTCAAAATTGATCTTATGCCGATTAAACTCGGTAGTTTCGACGTCGTCATTGGTATGGATTGGTTATCCAAGTATCATGCTAGAATTATCTGTGACGAGAAAGTCGTCCACATCCCAATCAACGGTGAAACTTTGATCATCCGAGGTGACCAAAGTAAAACCCGACTAAATCTCATATCCTGTATAAAAACCAAAAGATATATATCCAGGGGATGTCAAGTTTTTGTAGCCCAAATAATGGAAAAGAAGTCGGACGAGAAACGACTAGAAGACATACCGGTAGTTAGAGAATTCCCAGAAATTTTTCCTAAAGATTGTGACAACCATGGCTTGAGCAGGTTAGTCAAACCATTAGTGTTGACTTAGGTGCCTGTTGCAATGTATGATTTATGTGATTTTATGTGTTTATGTGTGTTTATATGTGTTTATGAGGTATTGGTAATCAATCTATTGAGTGTGATCATCTCAATAAGATTTGAATGGGGTGAAATTGTTTGAGTTCATTTCGTTCACTTTTGAGTGACAAGAAAATGATTATTGAGATTTGAGCGATTCTGTATTAAATGTGTAAGTATTATTACGTATAGGTATTTTGTGTTAGTAATCTAAGATAGGTTTAGATTTTAAGTGGTAAGTTAAGAAAAATGTAAAAGTTTTATTTTAGGAAAGTTAGGTTGAAAATCAAAAAGTAAAAAGTTATTTTTGAAAGTCTAGTGAATTTCGTTTATGTAAAAAGGTATTTTCAAAGTCTAAAGTGGTCATCTAGCGTCATACTTTTAGGGTGTCAGATTCTGGAAGAATTCTAGACACTTTGGATTAATGAATTTCTAAAGGGTATTGTAAAAGGGTAATGGATTCGGGAGAGCTATTAGAGGTTCATAGGATATATATGTAAAATGGTGAATTTTGGTTTGAATTATAGAAGTGTTTAAGTGATACGTTTAGGACGTGTAAGTGAGTATAAAATTCTGCTTAAAACCAGAAAATTTAAAGTGTAGCATTGAAGTGTAAATGGCATATGTAGGAGTTGGAAAAGGGTTTAAATCAAGTATAGAACTATGGTAAATAGCTTAGATATCCATCATAGTTGTGGTTACGTCATATTGGGTTGAATGCCTAATTTATGGTAGCTTATTGTGTGCTTAATTGTTTAGATTATCCGTGAAGTGTTTGTGAAGCTTTTGTTGGATTCTTTTGGGAAGCTAAGCATCAGGTGAGTTTCATAGTCCCTCTTTTTAATGTTTTAAATTGGGATGGAAAAGATGCTAAGTGTTTTGGAAATGTTTTGAATTGCTGTGATTATGTGTTTTGATTTTGTATGGACATTATGTGATTGCATATGGCTTGTTGTTGCATGATATTGTGTTGTGTTGAGGATCATTAATAGTGGGGCTGATCATCTCACGGATCGTTAATTTGAGATTGATCAACTCAGTGAATTGGTATGGGTCCAGGCCTAATTATAAGCTTTAGCTGGTAGACTTTTATGTGCGTAAGTGACGTATGTGGGATCGGAGGGGTACGTCTACCCAGTATATGTATGGTTGGTTTGATCTGGTGATTTGGTTTGCTTGTTAGCATAAGTTCATATGTTGCATAATTGTCCTATATTGTTTTGATAATCACAATAATTGGTTTGAAGGGTTTATAATGTGTGTCTGAAACCTATGACTCCCACCAACCGTTGTGTTGACGTTTTTAAGCATCATTTTTAGGTGAGCTTCATGAGAATACTGAGGTTAAGAGAGGTGGCTAGAGCGACTGCTAGGATTGCATTGGAGTTCGCTCCTGAGTTTGTTTATGTTTATTGCATGGATTTTGTTGAATGTTATTTGATTCTATTAGGATCGTGAGATTTTGTTCTTGTATTGGTGAGACCCTCTTTCATTAATACAAGATGTCGTTCTTTTGGTTTTCGGTATTGTCATGACACATTGTGTCTTTATTACTTAGTTGTGCATTTAGTGTTTCTCTATTGTTGACACCATTGTGTTGTGATGATATCCATGACGTAACGCCTCGTGTTTCCGCCTTGGCGGGGTGTGACATTACGCCTCACATCAACATAACTCTTTTGTCGATTGTTGATCCCACGCCTTGATCGGTTCTTTAAGATATAAAGAGTTTGTTACCTTGGAAGAATCCAAAATAACAAAGATTG
>BQNB010134896.1:2745-18242 GCA_026074375.1 Tanacetum coccineum | reverse complement strand
GAAGTTTAGGTATTTAAAGAGACATCTCTTTGATGAAATGTTAGTCAAACAATATAATGTCTCGTTTAAACTGCATTACCAAAAAGTTTCAGAACGAAAGATGAAAAATCTTCGAAATAGTACAAATTTGGTGAACTTGAGTCAAATTAAAGTTCAAATCGATAAGTCTTTAAAAAACCAACTTGCTACCTATGCTAATTCTTACAAACCATGTCTCGTTTAGACTGCACTACCAAAGAGTGATCAAAACAACGACTACCATGGAAAAGTCTTTGGGCTTCGATATCTTGAATTACTCGTAGAAGTTATGAATAATTAAGAAGCTCAATTTCAGCTCAATCGATGGTTCAAATTTGGTGAACTTAAGTAAAGTCTGAGCTCGAGCAAGACTAAGGACCCACTTGGTACCTATGTTAATTTTTAAAACCTATGACTAATTTAAGTCTCAGCTAGGTACTTTTCAAAACCATCCATCGCTTTCGTCTTCTTTAACCATTGACCAAATAATCAGCATATTACCATATCAGTCAAGTGCTTGTATTGAGGCAAAGGAGATGCTCACAATTTTATTGAGAGTGTTTGGTTAAAAATAAACAAATATCATAAGCCAAATGTTAAAACAAGCATTTATGAAATAATAAAATTATTAAATTATTAAAAAAAGGTAAAAGTAATGAAGCAAGGGCTTTGACAAGACTCGAACACATGACAAGACTCCACGTTACAATTAGGACATAAAATATAATGAAGATCAACACCTCTCCGAGACAAATTTAACCGAGTGGGGAGGAAATCAAACCTGACTTTCCATGCTAAAACATTAATTTTTTTAGGAACAACTTTGAGCCATCTTGTCTTGTAAGGAGAACTTGGTAAACGAAGATCATCAATATACTTTCTAGCCGAGGCTATCGAGAAATCGCCTGCTCCCGCAAGAGACCAAATCCACCTATCTTTTATGTCAGGCATCACCACACCTTCGATAGTCGACTTCAACAAAGAAAATTGTTCCTGCTCCACCCCATCTCTAGGCGAACGACGCAAAGAAAAACCCAAATCATGATTACTCATCTTAGCGGCCACCGAAATCTTCTTATCAGACTCTAGAGCGTACACTCTATGAAATCTGGCCTATGAACACTATGTTGACCCATATGCGACCATTTGACCCATGGCATAGGAACACTATGTTGTGGCAATCTAAAATATAAACCATTTTATAGTTCGATGACAAGCTTTTATCTGTTTCAAGGTGATGGTAAATCGGGCTTGGATTGAGTGAAATTTGAGAGCTCGAAATGGACATCTTCAAAACGTTAATCAGCTTGTAAAAATTATGGTTTTCATATCTAACTCACTGGAAAGCTCATAATCATATAGCTCATATTATGTGAACAGAAGTCCAGATTTAAGGTCGAACATGTCTATAATAAACCGACTTGTTACAATCTAACTTCATATATAATTTCAAAAACCTTGTAAAGAAATTTTAAACGAGCTTGTTCGTGTTTCACAAGTTATTAATCGAGCTAATTGAGGTAAAATCGCTTTTTAAGCGATTACATGTTTTACATTCCAATATAGTGTCATCATTTGACAAATGAATTTATATGCTCAATTAACGAAACACTTTATTGACAAAGATAAAAGAAAAAAAAAGAGAATAAAATAAGTCTTCAAGAGCATAAAAAAAACAATTTTCTTTCTTGCAGACCTTAATTGCAGTTGCGGTTTTATCTCCGCTTTTTTTTCCTTTAAAAGAAAAAAAAGGCTGTCAAGAGAGATACACAACAAGACTCTTACTCATGACCTAAGCTTTAAGTAGAATGAGCTTTTGCCATCTCTCCTAACATCCCCAATGAATCAATTGTGTGTTTAATTAATTATACTAAACATGAAAATAACTAAAAATAGTAAAAGAACCACTGCACAATTAAATCAGATCATCATATATAAACCGTATAAGCTGTTCACATGATACGAGTAGTATCTTTATTAAGACTTAAGAGTATGCTACATGCTACATTTTACAAACTTCGGTAAGTTGTAATGCACATAAGATATGAGAATGAAATCCACGAGCTTTGACAATGATCACAGGTATGGTCATGCTTTATTAATTTCTTCGATCATAGTTAATGCATAGTTAACAGTGGCTTTAATACGAAATCTGATGTACTTTATCACAACTGTTTGGAATGAATTTGTCAGCTGCAATCTTCACATTTATATTATCATCACTTGTACCTGAATTTTGATTGTGTGAGTGAACGCTTGAATTGAGTGGCTGATAATACTTGGTGATAACCGGTATCATACTGTTTTCAGTGAGTTTTCGATGGTGATTAGTTTGTTAAAAATACTTGAAGTTACATATGAGAGATAATACACATGAGACCCAACGGAAAATTCAATCGCCTTGTATTAACTGAAAATTTTATTAAACAGAAGAGCTAAGTAGTTAAAGTTGTACTTGACATTTACTCAAAACTTATTAGTGATGCAACAATTAACTAATGACAATAACATACAAAGAACGAGCCGGAAAGGATATAAACTCTACTCCCTTATGTAGACTAAGCGCTTACCTTTGTACCTGACTGTATAGGTCAAGTACCAATGGACGAGAAACCGTTGAGATCCAATTAAGGGGTATCTGCTTATTAAGGTGTTAAGTACAACTCGCAGCCCATTTAACACAATAATAGCTTTCTACTACTCCTCTCCTCCTCTGATGTCTGATGTGTTTAACACAGTAGAAAGCAAAGCAACATTATTCTGTTACTACACAAAAGATTTACCTATATTCCAGATGACGCTTCTATATGCATGCAACACAATCGAGAACCATGCCAGGACCAGTAGAAATACGAAGGACTTTGGAGCTCATACGGATATTTTCAATGTCCACGCAAACTGAACCTACAATATAACCAGCACACGTCCCTGATGACTAAGGCTTCTCACCCTGAATACTGATCCCAACCCCAATTATACAACAATCCCAAACCCATTTAAAACCTGTCTACCCATCAAAGAGGCCATGCTCAAAAATTATTTACCGTTGTTGTGTATATTCTTGTGATTTTATTGAGACCTATACGAAGAAACAAGTAATATGGTTTCATTCGTATTTCTGGGTATTGGCAGTTACGCGATGCTATTTAAAAGATCTATTGCCAATGAGTATAACTAGAACAATAATAGAACCACAGGGTGCAACAAAATCATTCCATTTTCAAGATCTGTTACTAGTACATTTCTTTTTCTCATTGACTCGATGAGTTCACAAACCAAGATTAAACAATAAACAAAAGTTTGAAACTTACTAAATTCTAGCAGAATTCTATTTCGGTTATTGGAGATGCTCGATGGAGTGGCAACAACTTCTTAGCAAGCATAGCTGTCCATTGTTACCACACCAAACGCTTCCAAGTTAGGACGAATAGTCATATTCTTTATCGACGAAAAACAGCCAATTTAAACTATCAACTAACACTTAATCATTTGAAGCAATTTGTTCCTCCCGAGCTCCATTTTTAGCAGCTTCCAAACGAGAGAGATACTATCAATGCAAAGAAAACATTATTATAGTAGTGCAACATGGTTAATTTAACACACTAACAACAAACCGGAGTGTATGAGAAAAAGACATTCATAAGTAATATTACCTCCGAACACTGATCCCCAAATGTAATATCTTCGACATGGCCAAGGCTTTCACCAAGTCCTAAAAATACTTTTTCAAATACTTCTTCGTCCAATATCTCAGACTCCCTCCAATCAATAGAATAATTCAAGTCAACTTTGACCAAAGACGACACATCAAGCAACACAAGTTCCCGCAAAACCAACACACCTTCTATAGTTAAAGACGATATGTAATGAGCATTGATTTTGACACAATCCATATAAGCCTTATCGTATGTATAAATTTCATGGTAAGAGTTGTATGCAGAGAACACCAACTCCTTAACACTCTTTGAAATAATATCAATCATCCTATAACCATAGCACTCGTTCAACTCCAAAGATTCCAAGCAAGGACTTCCGGATAATATCTTCTCAATCATATCTTCATCTAGAGTCACACAAGATAAACACAAATACTTGAGCCTTTCCCAACTAATCGCACCATTAGGAGGATTTAACACACACCACGAAAGCTTCACACGATTAAAACACAAATTGTTGAAAAACAACTCATCGTCATAGCTAAACGGTTCCCCTACACATAACTGTAAATCGACATCTTCAACATTGCGGCTAATTGCATAACGAATCCAACTATTTGCTCGCGATTTAAACTCAGAATTAATCAAACTGCTGTGATTAATATCAAGTTTAAATTTTTTGAGGTTGAGATTTGTAGGACACTGATTTAGGGTGTTGTCAATAAAAGAAATATAACCATGGAGATGAGTTTCTTCAACTACATAATATGTGATATCACGGTCATCTATGAAACTGAGATGAGGAAGTTGAGTCCAAAGATTTCTCCATCGTTTTGAGATGGTAGCCGTTGTTCTGATGAGCTCTTTGGTAGTGCAATCCAAACGAGACATGATATTATTGACTAACATTTCATCTTTTAAGTCATTCAGTCGATCTACTCCTTCCATGACCTACTAGATGTTCAAAACGAGAAATGAAATGTTAGAAACAACAGCAGCACAGCTATATGAAAATGCGGAAAACTGAATTATATTCTAATAATGATAGAAGACAAAGTCATTACGATTCTAATCTCATATTGTGTACAAAAACGAGTAATAGAAAAATGAAGTTAGATACATTTACAAATGATTATCTCGATTTCATAAGGGGATTAAGAAGAAATTCTTAGTACCACCTAATATGAATCAGTTTACTAAACAAATACTCCTTAAAACACACAATTAGCAGAATATAAGTAACAACAATCTAACTGGGGCATTTCATCGAACAGCTGGTGTGTGTTCATTAGATAATAAAAACAGAAACAACAAAAGTTGTCATTTCATCAAACGGGTTGGTGGGTGTTGATCAGATGATAATAATAATAATAAACATGAAAGTAAATAAATTGATGAAGAAGAAAAAATAAGCAGATGATGACACGTACCAAAAGCAGCTGGAAATAACTAAGGTTGGTGTTTGGTATAAAAAATAAAGTGCGTTTGAAACGGCAGCATTTTTTGTCGTCTTGGACCTTTGTTAGCCCATTTGCTTTGTCCAGTTTTAGCTAAAGGTACATTCAGGCCTAATATAAGTTTGGCCCAATATAATTTAGTTCTTGGAAGTTGGAAGCCCAAAAATGTACTAAAAAGTTACTAAAACTCTTATGTTTATTACATATATTTTTCTTTTTAATATAAGGTTTTATTTTGCCGAAAAAGTTACTAAAACTTTTATTGAAAATAGACCATGAGTTTAAAGTACTTTAAGTATGTGTCACAAACTAAGTGTGTCAAAATCAAATGTTAAAATAATAAATTCATTCAAAATGTCGTTAAGTACATTTGATCAATTGTCATACTTAAAAATACTTTTTATATAAAAACAAAGGTAATAAAAAAATCAATATTTACATGGTGCGGGTTCAACTAATTCCTTCAATCAAAAAGAAAAATATGACGCATGCCATTACTCTAATTAGTATATATACTAATAACGGTTCAAAAACGACGCACATGCATGTCGTTTAGTGGTTCAAAAACGACGTACATGCATGTCGTTTTGACGGTGGGCTAACTTTTGGCATGCTTTTTTAGTGTGGTTCCTTCTTGGGTTGCCATTAACGGTGGGCTAACTTATTATTGCAATCGGGCGCTCCAATATCCCATGCACCATCATAACGCATAAGCATCTAGAAAAGAAAAAAAACACCCGTAAAAAACTAGCACATCACATAAGACTCCCCAAGTATACACATACACACTAATTACCCTATTAAGTGGTAAACATTTTCCAAAAAGAGCTGAATACATTTTTGACAAAAGACAAATACAAAAATTGAACCAAAAGCAGCTTCGCCGCAACGCGCGAATATATACAATCATCAGGCAAATGGGCCAACTCAACCGACAATTGGGCCAAAAACTCAACCGACCCAGAAAAGTCAGGCCTAAAAAATAATCCCGGCCCGTCAAAGTTTACAAAATAGCCCCTCGAACTATGTGTCAAATTACGAAAACTACCCTCACTTTTACGCTGTTTACAAATTCGGCCCAATATAAAAATTTGCAAAACAGCCCCCACATTATGCGGCAAATTACAAAAACTACCCTAACTTTTACGCTATTTACAAATTCAGCCCAATAAATTTTTTGGCAAAATACCCCCCACCCCTCATGCGAAAAATTATGAAAACTACCATAAACTTTACGCTATTTATAAATTCGGCCCAACAAAAAATTTGGCAAAATAACCCCCATACTATGTGGCAAATTACGAAAGGGTTAATGACTTAAAAAGTCATCTAACTTGACACTTTTTGTCTTTGTGTGTAGCCATCTTATTTTTTTCCCATTTTGTTATCAAACTTTCAAAAGTCGATCATTGTGTGTATTTTGTAACTATTCTGCCATGTAAAATGACTATTTTACCCTTCGAAATTTGGAAAACTAAGAGTAAAATGGTCACAAAATACACACAATGATCGACTTTTGAAAGATTGATTACAGAATAGGAAAAAAAAGATGGCTACACACAAAGACAAAAAGTGTCAAGTTAGATGACTTTTTAAGTCATTAGCCCAATTACGAAACCCTAAACTTTGCGCTATTCACAACTTTGGGCCGCACAAAAAAATTGACGTTAAGTTAATTCTTAATGTAAAACCTCGCGCTCCGCAGCAGAGCGCGAGGTGCAAAACTTCGTTATTATTATATGTTTCATTTTTTACTTTGTACATTGGATATTTAGATGGGCTCTATTACCACAACTTATCTACCATTGGGCCCGATTTGTAGCCTAGTCCAATGGCCCGATTTATTATAACAATTTTTATGATACTTGTATCGAGGGGTGTCAAACTGTCAATCGGGTTATCGGTCGGGTTTGAGACTTAGCGGGTCGGGTCTATCAAGGTTTGAAAAAATAAATACTAACCCGCAACCCTCCCTTCTAAGGAATCGGGTCTATCAAGTTTGGTCTATCAGGTTGCGGATTATCGGGTTGAGTCTATCGAGTTATCGAGTTACTTGCTAAGAAAAATAAATAAAGGCAATATTATAGGATCTTAAGATCCTGATCCGATCTTCGATCTCGATCTTGCAAAGACGAAAACGATCCTAAGTAAGATCCCGATCTTGTAAACCTTGGTTAATAGTACATTGAATGGGCTTTGTTACAACAACTTATACTAACAAACACTCTTTTCAATAACATGCATTTCACTTACATTTTTATTATTTATATTATATTTTTTATTTTTTTAAACCAACTATTTTTTCATTCATTAAAATTAAATATTACATTTTTATAAATATATGTTATCTAAAAATATAATGATGTTACGGCGTAATCTTTCGGGGACGTTACACCGTAATGCTGACTCGGATAAGTCATCCCTTGAAATTTGAATGTTGCGGCGTAAAGTATGAGAGGCTTTACGCCGTAAAAAGGTGTGATGACTCATTTCTTCGTTTTAGGATGTTACGGTGTAATCATGCGAGTATGAGCAGGACATCCAAGTTTGCAGGGATCAAATGGGTCTTAACAGTTATTAGCATAACCATGACTAAATGGGCTATAGAATTCCACCTCAATTGTTTACGTATATAAATGAAGTAAAACAGTATATACTAACTAAAAAAGATAGTTGTCTACATACAATGACAAAAAGTGGCAAGTATAATACATTTTTAAGCAATTAACCCTTAAATTATATGTGAACCGTATAAGCTGTCCACATGATACGAGTGGTATTTTTATTAAAAGTATGCTACATTGACATTATTATAAATCACTAAGGATGTTCATAGGGCGGTTTGGTTTTAAACAATCCATCGCGAGGCAAAACCGAACGAACCGTATTAGGCGGGTAACCGGACATGCGAGTACCCGAAGTGAGCAGTTACCCGCGGTTCAAGGTCAGGTTAACCATTTTAAACGTTTGATCGAGTTTAACCGTATATGCCCAGGTATGATAGTAAAACAAGGTGGGTAAAGTACGTTCCAATTAAGGCTAACATGCTAGCGTGGAAGGTAATGTCTGATGCAATTCCTACCAGGTTTAACATATCCAGGAGGGGTATAAATATCGATTCGATTATGTGTAGTGTCTGTGAAAAGGCAGTTGAAACTACTACTCATCTCTTTTTCTCATGTTGTGTGGTTAAGGAAGTTTATAATCTTATTTTTCGATGGTGGGATGTTCCTGTGGGAGTGTTTGATTCGTATGAAGGATGGCTTAGCTGGATAGTAAGTCTTCGGCTGCCTCTCAAAAACAAGTTGCTCATTGAAGGCGTTTTTTATGTTACGTGGTGGTTTTTTTGGAGTTATCGTAACAAGATCATCTTCGAGGCCAAGGCTCCCCTAAAGGCGTGTTTATTCGATAATATTGTTAGTAAGTCGTATATTTGGTGTAGGCACAGATGTAAAGCGTCGTTCTCTTGGAACGATTGGCTTAAAAATCCGAACCTCATTATCTTGTAATCTAGCTCCTTGCTAGTTTCATTTTAATAAAAGCTGCTGTTCAAAAAAAATGTTATATGTACCCCTGAAACACCATTTGTTCCCCTCGGGTTTTTTGCTGTTTTTTTTTTGTATTTTATTTTTTTTGTATTTTTATAATTTTGTATATGTTATAAAACTGTGACACGGAAAAAACGGAACGAAAAATATAAAGTTTAACATGTCAAAAGTATGAAACTGTCAAAAATTACGAAACAGAAACTAATAAAAAACTGCGTTGCTCTGTAAAAAGAGAGTTACAAAAGAAATCTTTTGTACTTTTTGCCACTATTTAGTGGGCCAGGAGATACCAATAGGGGTACCCATCACGTATAGACACTAATATAGGGGACATATCTTCTTGGTTTTAAGACAAAATAACTTAATTATTGAAAATGTACATATTTAAGGATAACTAAATAAGAATCACATGCATGACATATAGAGTTAAGTACATTTTTGGTCCTTGTGGTTTGGTGCGATTTCACTTTTGGTTCAAAATTCAAAAAAGGTTTGGTTTTGGTCCAAAAACATAGTTTCGGTCCACTTTTAGTCCAATCCCGTGAATTTGCACTAAAATTTTTGGACTAAAAGTGAAACGAAACTATGTCTTTTGGACCAAAAGTGGACCGAAACTATGTGTTTTGGACCAAAACCAAACTTTTTTTTATTTTTGGACCAAAAGTGAGAACATGCACCAAACCACAAGGACTAAAAATGTACTTAACTCTAACATATATATTAACAAAAACATATTTAGGGTAAAGGTCATTTATTACCAACCTACTTTCTCATTTGTACCGTAATGACCAACTTATTTTTTTGTACTCTCTACACCAACGTACTTTCAAATTGTATTCGAAATCACCAATATGGTAACTTGTTACTGACACGCTGGCATAATTATTTCCACGTATTTACTTTTTACATTAAATAAAAAGTTTAATAAACAAACTCATCACCAGCCTTAGTAACTAAAAAGGCAACCTCGTTCTTCCCAAATTCATAACACACAAGAATCATAAACACAAAAACATCAACACCATATCCTAAAAACTCAGATCCAAAAACCTATTGTCACTTCGAACCGACATTTCATAACACCAGATCCTAATAACCCAGATCCAAAAAACACAAGAACATCAACAAAACTAATAACAAAGATCAACATGTAGATTCATCCATTGTCACTTCGATCCAAGAAAAAAACACAATAAGATGACGAACCGTAGCAACATATATGTAATCATGCCACTGCTACAAAAGATATGAATGGTTGTTACCATTTTTCACAATATGGTGATCTTAGGGTATGCTAGAAGAAAGACAAGAAATTACAGTCAAGCTGCTCGGATGTAGCTGCGGCGAAGATGACGTCACTTCACGACGGCGAACGACGGTTGATGATTTGTCAGCAAGTGTGTTAGTTAGCTGCACACACAGTTACATACTTAAACCCAGCTCCAACTCCACACCCAATCCCAAACCCAAACACAATCCTTAAATGATTCCAACCCGACCCACCAAAACCCATTCCACCCACCAACCCAAAACCCACTCCAACTCCACACCCAACAGCCATGCATCCCGGCTACTCTAGTGGTAAGATGAGATTGACCTTCTCTAATTTGGGTTCGTAAATGGTGACGGTTGGTGCTGTTTTATTAAGAAAGATCCTGGAAAAGAATGATGATTTTGATGTTCGTAAATGGTGGCGGTTCGTCAAAGGATATATAGTATGCAGTCGGTGGTGAGTGTGTGATGGAAAGAATGAAAAAACGATTGTTACTTTTAGAAAGAAATGAAGTTCAGGTTGAGGAGAGAGACATAGAAAAGGATTACATCTTTGATCTAAATTAATGATGAACAAATATAGTGATGGTAATGAAGGAGAAATGGTAGAGGATGACATGGCATTTTTAGTAGTGTGGAGGGTGATGTGGAATTTGTAAGTGAAAAAAAATAATTAAATTAATGACGTGAAATCTAACCGGTCATTTGGGTGATATTATCACAAAACAATCAAGTACGTTGGTGTAATGTGTACAAAAAAAAGTAAGTTGGTCATTACGGTACAAATGAGAAAGTAAGTTGGTAATAAATGGCTTTTACCCACATATTTATTCGAAGTTTATAGATTACGATCATATTAATCAATTCACACATAGATGTTTAAAAATGTTTACATGAGAAGCAAAAAAATTGTTATAAAAGTGGGGTAAAAGATTGAGAGACCTAAAACTCACACCTAAAAGTAGTAAAAAAAATCTTCATGTATATTATTCACGGTTCAGTTCGGTTAATCGCGGATATCTATAAATAAAAACCTAAACCGAACTGTGATAGGCGGGTTTTTTCAGTTTCGGTTTTTTTCGACTTTGTTTTGTTTGGTTTCGGATTGAGCGGTTCGGCTTGGTTCATTGGTTTCTCGGATTTTTTGAACACCCTTATAAATCACTACTTTATATTGACTTTGCGACATTGCCATCATTATAAATCACTAATTTAAAATACGAGTAGTATCTCTATAACGAGTATGCGACATTGCCATCATTATAAATCACTAATTTATATAGACTTATATTTTACAAATTTTGGTAAGTTGCAATGCACGTAAAATATTGGAATGAAAATCCAGAAGCTTTGCCTATGAACGCATGAATTTTTATAAGGTCATTTTTAATTTGTTACTTTATATTTCATTCACATTTTGCTTCAAAGTTAACAGGTGAGGTCATGCTTTATTAATAATTTCTTCATGGTTAACTTATACTAAGTAGTTTGTTTGTATGTTTGTTTTTTTTGAACGAAAAGTTAGTTGTTAGTGATTCGAGCTCACAGTGACATCTAATTATTTACTCTACTTCTTTTTCGCTCCAGAAGGAAAATCTCTACAGAGAGGCTCGAACCCGAGACCTCCCGCATGTGATAACAACTTTCCCAAAGTTACTCTTGGTGGCCATCTGAGCTAGCCCAGATGGTTATATTCAAAGATGGATGTTCATTAAAAAGAAAAGAACAACTGATATTATCACAACTGTTTTGACTTTTTATTGTGATTTTTTGAATTGACTCGCTGTTTATAATTAGTCATAACTAATGAGTCCTGATTATAATCTTTACTTTGTAATCCTAGACTAAGCTCTTTACTTGATTTTATTTTAAATGAAGTCATTAAATAAAATCATTTTTTACACTTGTCTACCATTAAACACTAGCTATTTTAAAATTCAAAAAAGACATAGGGGAAGATAGCTTTAGTAAGACTCGAACTCATGACCTAAGCTTTAGGTAGAAGGAGCCTTTGCCATCTCCCCCAACATCGCAGTCAATCAATTTTGTTTTTAAATATACTAAGTATGAAAATAACTAAAAAAAACGAAAGTACATGCACTACACAATTAAATTAGATCATATACCATATCCCGTTCACATAATACGAGTAGTATTTTTATTGAATGTATGCTACTTTTGTGTCCACTAATAAAAATAGATAAGAAAGTTTAATCAAGTTATTATGTTACTTTTGTTTGAAATTATTATTACAAACTTTAAAAAAAACATTAATTAGTTAGCTAATGATAAAACTGCCATTATACTAAAAAGTAATAAATAGAAAGTAGTAATAAATACATTTTTCATAAATTGTGTGTTTTTTGTCAAGGGACAATAATTTTAGGACACAAACGAGTATAATTTAACAAGGAGCCGTACTTCACCATTCCCAAAGCTCACTTTTTTCAATAAAATAAAATAATAAAATAATATTATACGAAAATAGTCCTTAGGTTATCATTCTGTTGCAAAGTCCTTAATGACTGTCATTTTGACAAAAATGTACACAAAAAGTCAATTATGTTTATCTGTCATTGCAGAAGCGATCCGTAGAAATTTACGTAAGTAGCCCTTTTGTTTTACCCACTGTTAAAACATTCGTTCTTGACGAACAACTCCGTTAAACATAAATTAACGTAAAACCTCACGCTCCGCAGCGGAGCGCGGGTTAAAAACCTCGTTGACATTATTACAGAGTATTAAATTTTTTTAGGTTACTTGGGTTTTCGACTCGACATGGTGAGTCGACTAATCCCACGGCGACTACCCTTTTGAGTAGCCCAGAGTCGGCGCAGATTAACCTCTGTAGCCACAAGGAGATTAATTTTCTTCCTCTTAGATTCAAACCCTTGACCTCCACTTTAGTAGGCTAGCATTTTTTATCGTTGAGTCACCCCTTGTGGTTTACATTGACATTATTATAAATCACTACTTTATATAGACTTATATTTTACAAATTAGGGTTAATAGCATGTAATAGCAACGTACTTTCCCATTTGTTCCATTATGAGATACAAATAAAAAAAATACCACAATACACATCCAACTTTCAAAATTTGTTTCACTATCTACGTTTGCTTAAGTTGCCATACAGGCAACCGGCTTCACCGGTAAAAAACAATACGTGGATTTAAAAAAAAAAAACTTTAGTGTTCATGGCATGTAATAGCAACATACTTTCCCATTTGTTCTATTATCAAATACGAACCTCAAAAGTACCACAATACCCATCCAACTTTTAAAATTTGTTTCATTATCATATGTTTGCTTACTGGCCATAATCAAGTCTTAACAATAAACCACTTACACTTGGATGAGGGCAGCAAAGAAATCATCTTCAAGGGTTGGTCAAAGTTGTGGATTTTCGAAGAACCAAAGGCAATGATTTTTTGCAGTCACAAATGGTAGAAAATTGACCGATTTTGTTCTTATTTGAAGAAGAAGAATATAAAGACATGTTTTAATTTAGTGCAATTTGGGTTGTATGTGTTTCAATTTGGGGGTTTAAAGTGTTAGGGTTGTAGGTATTTCAATTTGGGGAAGAACACTTATAATGTATATTAGGTGGCTGACGTGGAACTCAACGGTACAAAAAATGACGTGGCATGTACATTTATCACGTGATGTGGTTTTTGTAGGTAAAAAGGGTCAATTTGCTGATATCTACACAAAATAAACAAAGTTGGATGGTATTGTGGTACTTTTTTGAGTTCGTATATGATACGGGAACAAATAAGAAAGTACGTTGCTATTACATGTTATTAACTCTACAAATAATGGTAAGTTGCAATGCACGTAAAATATGATAATGAACATTTTATAATGTCATTTTTAATTTGTTGTTTTATATTTCATTCAACTTTCGCTTCAAAGTTTAACAGGTGAGGTTATGCTTTATTAATTTATTCATGGTTAACGTATAGTTAACAGTGAACACTTGATTACTTGAATTGAGTGGCTGATAATACTTGGTGATAACCGGTAACGTACTGTTTTCAGTGAGTTTTCGATGGTGATTAGTTTGTTAAAAATACTTGAAGTTACATATATATGAGAGAATACACATGGGACGAAACGGAAAATTCTATCGCCTGATATTAACTCAAAAATTTATTAGACACAAGAGCTAAGTAGTTAAAGTTGTACTTGACATTAACTCAAAATTTTATTAGTGCTGCAACAATAAACTAATGACAATGACGTACAAAGAACGAGCCGGAAAGGATATAAACTATACTCCCTAATGTAGACTAAGCGCTTACCTGTGTACGTGACTGTATAGGTCAAGGGCCAATGGACGAGAAACCGTTGAGATCCAATTAAGGGATATCTGCTTATTTAGGTGTTAAGTACAACTCGCGGCCCGTTTGAGAGCCAATTAAGTCCGATTGCCTAGTGCATATCCAAGAAAGGCTTTTGGAAAGCAACTAGAAATGACGAAAAATATTTCCCATTTAAGATTAGACCTCCAACCTACGTACCAAATATGGATGGACAACCAAGCTGCAAACCAGGTATCAGGCCGTCTATATAAACGCAACATAATCAAGAACCATGCTAGGACCCAGTAGTAATACGAAGGACCTTCAATATAACCAGCACATGTCCCTAATGACTAAGGCTTCTCACCCTGAATCCTGATCCCAACCCCATTTAAAACCTGTCTACCCATCAAAGAGGCCATGCTCAAAAATAATTTACCATTGTTGTGTATATTCTCGTGATTTTATTGAGACCTATACGAAGAAATAAGTCATATGGTTTCATTCGTATTTCTGAGTATTGGCAGTGACGTGATGCTATTTAAAAGATCTATTGCCAATGAGTATAAGTAGAACAATAATAGAACCACATGATGCAACAAAATCATTCCATTTTCAATATCTGTTACTAGTACATTTCTTTTTCTCATTAACTCGATCAGTTCACAAACCACGAGATTAAACAGTAAACAAAAGGTTGAAATTTACTAAATTCTAGCATAATTCTATTTCGGTTATTGGAGATGCTCGATGGAGTGGCAAAAACTTCTTAGCAAGCATCAACTGTCTATTATCACGACACCAAACGCTTCCAAGTTAGGACTTTAACAGCAGAGAACAACCAATAGACGTATAGCCACTAGCTTGAAGGATAGAACCTGCACGTAGCAGAAATAGGTTTGCTTCAAGGCCACTTCGTCATTTAAAGCTTCAGCTAGCTACACTTAAGGTCCGACTGCAAACATGTTTTTTTGTAATAGCACCATCGATTAAAAGCCTGGATATGCTCGACTTTGATGGAGATAATACCATACCGTTTTCTTGATTGACAGTAGCAAGCACCAGGAAATATTTATCTATTATTGTCTGTTTATTACATGTTTACTCCATTTTTTTGTTAGAGCTTGGGTCTGTACTCTTTTGAATCGTCGATTTGAATGCCGTTAAGTACTAATTAAGCAGAGGAAGCTGGTTCAATCTTCCTCATGGGGAAAGCCTTTTGATCATCTTCATCGTGATAAA
>BQNB010134895.1:0-14857 GCA_026074375.1 Tanacetum coccineum | reverse complement strand
AAGCTTTAATTACATTTCATAAACTGTGATGGTTAATGTTTGATGAACTATAACTATACTTAGTAATCTAGATTTTTAACCTATAGTACATTCTTCCAACGGCGGAATTCTTGAAAAGCACTAGCAAGAAGACATTGCAATAGACTACTAGTGCAAGCAACTATTCGGATCACGGATTCAGTTGTTCCGATTCGGACAATAGTATTTTTTATCCCATTACTAATCCAAAAGTGTGACGAAGTTTTGATATTATACGTAAAGTTGCCTTTCCGGGGAGGGGACAATTCAAAACAAAGTCTATGCATGGTACATTTTATCAATGAGTATTTACGGGTAGTAAAGTTATGAGGATTTTCTTTCCTTTAACAATATGAGTTTGCCGTTTGAAAGAAAAAGATAGTAATAGTTTTTATTATTCGTATATATTGGTTACTGAACTTTTCCACAAGGGCATTTTAGCAATTCCATATTTTATAGTAGTATTAATTAGATCTCTCATCACCATTATCTTAGGATATATATATCCTGAGATGTTAGCAGTATGTTATACACAAAGAATACACTTTGCATGTGCACTCTTTCCCCAACACCTCATGACCTCCAAGTCTTCTCTCTCTTTTAAAAAGATGATTTTCTATACATATAAAGATCATTGTAGCAAACCCACGAAAAGTTCAAATCAAACTCTTTCAAAATAAACTCTTTCTTTTCCTATTTGTATGTAATCTTTTCAAGAAAACAACCACACGAAAAAATATGGCTGATGCTTCTTCTACATCATCAAGTTGGTATCAAGTCTACGTAAAGCTCAAATTCTTTACCAAAATCCGAAGATTCGTCCACAAGCGACGTGGGCAAGTCTCGGGCCAATCTAATGACGTTCAAACGATAGATATAGCCGTAGATAAAGGAAAAACAAGTGAAAGTATTAATCATGGTGACGATGATGATAATGGGATTATGCAAAAATCTGTGAAGAGGCTTCATTTTGGTAGCAAGGAAGAAAAGGCGATTTCGGCCATAGAGATTAAGAGACTTGCTCGCGATGACTTGAAACGTCGAAAGTTGATGGCTGATCTCGGTGTTATTCAGCCGTTGGTGGCCATGATTGGTTCGGATTATATCGCGGCACATAGGAGGTTGGCTATACAAGCTTTGCTTGAGCTTGCTAATGGCACTTGCACGTAAGTTTCTGGTTTACTATATTATGTAAAATATATACAAATCAATTACTGCTTTACATTGATTTCTACTTGGAGAAAATATAGTATCATGTAGTTTTATATTATCAAGTTGCTTCAAACTAGACTTTATCGCAACTACTAGGTTAATGCAGAATTATACATGGTACGTAAATTTGTTTAAGATGCAAAATGAAGTGATTAGATATGTGATGAGTTTATATCTAGGTTGATCATATGTTATTTGACGAAGCTTGTGAATACAATAGTCTAGCTCAGGCCGTTTTTGAAAGTGGGCAAGATGAGTGACGGCACAAGGCTCACTACAAAATAAAAGTCATTTACTTACTAAAGGTTTTGCTTAAAACAGTCACCTAAACCATTTGTAATATTTGGTGACTAATTCTTATTAAAGATAAAAGTAAGCAAAACTTTTGCTTACTAAATATAGTGTAAGAATAGACTTTTAGTGATCCCTTTATTACTTACTATTTTCTCATTTCTAATTAGCTATTTTGTTAACTCCCACTAAAGAGAAAATAGTAAGTAATAAAGGGATCACTAAAAGTCTATTCTTACACTATATTTAGTAAGCAAAATGGTCATTAGAAAAATTATATACCCCGACTTTCTTTTTTAAAAAGTACATAACTTTTTTGCTTACTTTTATCTTTAATAAGCATTAGTCACCAAAAGTTACAAATGGTTTAGGTGACTGTTTGCCTCATTAGTAAGCAAAACCTTTAGTAACTAAATGACTTTTATTTTGTAGTGGCTTCAAAAATTTTAGAGGCCCTGAAATTTGTCCCGTTAACAATTATATGTGTGTACAAATAATTTTTTTTAATAAAAATGTATTCAGATGAGAAAATACTTCAAATGAGACATATGCTGAACGTTTAGATTATTAATTTGCATTATGTTTTATAAACGATGACACTTTATATATAATATTTCTTTTCGAAAAGCCTTAATATGTGATTTCATCTAAGACCTTCAATTTTTTTTAAAATTTGAGGACGGCCCTCTAGCTATTCGTGGTTTATTTGAGCTATACGATATACGCAAACTTACATTAAAAAAAAAACTTTAATAGCTTCATTATATTAAATGAATTTTCATTGGACAATTACATTGTAATAAATAATTAATCAAGTGGGCATTATCTGAGCTCATGGTTACAAAAGTATCTCATTATTTGATTGTATACTTTTCACACTGTTTGTTTATTTCTTTTCGGAAAATTTTAATGCTGATTTTTTTGATACAGTTACAATAAGCATGAAAAAAATTACATTATGCAAACAATCACTAGTTTGATATACGTCGTTTTTGGACATATGAAATGTAATAAGTTATTTATAGTCTAAAAATGATTATATATATAAATCCGGTTACAGAAATCCGATTGATTAATTAAATGAAGTTAGTCCAAACATTAGTGTGGAGTTTTGGTTAAAGTGGCAATGCACATTAATGGGACTAGAACCAACTTCACATAGACTAGTGGCCAACTTTGACCTTTCCATAAGTTTATTTATGTAGTATTAATATCTTTAATATCGTTTGAAAGAAAGAAAATGATACACATAAATTATCTAGTGATAGTTTAACTTTTTTCAAAAAAAAATCTTTTATACAAAAAATAACAACTCAAGAAATTTGTTTCTATGTTATTTGAAGGATTTTCAAAATGGCAAAAAAAAATTCCTAAAAGATATAGCAATATATTTTGATGTATTGTTTATAACAGGTAAAAAAAACTAGATTGAGTTGAATGATTTCCAAAAGTAAACTGTTATTTTATGCATCTTGTCCAAACAAAGATTACAACCTTTTTCATGACAAATTTCATTGGAATGCAACTTTTTAATAAAAGTTCACTCATGTTTAATATTTTGATATTTTGATTAAAAATTAATCATACGTACAATTATTTAGTTTAATTATTATTTTTAATCATCAGCCATAGGTTGCATTGACTCTCCACTACAATACACGATGGTAGGAATGAGTTGGAAGTGGAATATTAGCAGTTGTTAGGCAGACAATTTCTGATCAATATAATTCATGAGATCATGTTGTCTATTATTTTTGGTGTTTTAATATCTAATTTTCAAACTTTAGGTATAAATGCATCTAGAAATAACTTTGATTATTAACTCATTATAAACATGAAACTATACAAAAAGATAGTATATAATTATATATGAATCTAAATAGATGCTATATATAGTTCAATAAAGTGTAATTGAAGTATGATTGTAATCAGTAACAAACAAAGTTAGATATAGCCATTTGATTAAATATCAATGATGTATCAATGCTTATTTTAACTAGCTATATCGTCTTAAACACAACAATGATATTGAAAGCTGCATTTGTTGACTTTCTAACTCTCCTTTTCTTGAACTTGGATATAGTTTTAAAACATGTTGACTAATTGCTAAGCATAATGTTCCTTAACTTCTTGTGGGTTAGTATCTAAAGGGCCCATCTAGTCAAGACACATATTTTTCTAGCCTGCTATACAGAATATGTAGAAAGATTAAAAGGTGATAACATGGTTTTTATTTTTGTTAAAATATTTATGTTGCTTTTGGTTTGACAGGAATAAGGCTCTCATGGTGGAAGCAGGAATCTTATCTAAGTTATCTGAAAACATTGGTGTTGAAGAATTAGCCAAACATGAATTTGCGCAGCTTGTCATGTCGCTATCATCACTAGTAAACCTTCAGTTCCCTATTGATTCATCAAAGATTCTGCCACTAGTGATACATTTGCTTGACTCGGATTCAAGTGTGGACACTAAAATGTCATGCTTGGGCACATTGTATAACCTATCGACTGTGATAGATAATGTTGGTTCTTTGGCAACAAACCAGGTGGTACACACTCTCTTGAAGTTGTCGTCTTTAAAAGAAGCATCAGAGAAATCTCTTGCAACATTAGGGAATCTAGTGGTCACTTCCATGGGGAAAAAGGCCTTAGAAAGTAGTCCAATGGTGCCCGAATGTTTAATTGAGATTTTGACATGGGATGATAAATCAAAGTCACAAGAGCTGTCGGCTTATGTGTTGATGATATTAGCTCATCAAAGCTCTTTGCAAAGAGCTAAAATGGCAGATGGAGGAATAGTGCCCATTCTTCTACAACTTGCCTTGTTGGGAAGCCCACTGGCGCAAAAACGAGCTCTAAAGTTATTGCAATGGTTTAAAGATGAGAGACAAATGAAAATGGGGCCTCATTCAGGGCCCATATCAAGAAGGTTATCATGTAGTTCGCCTACTAATCAAGAGGATGTGGGTACAGGAAAAAAGTTGATGAAGAAGATGGTCCAACAAAGCTTGTACAAAAATATGGAAACCATTACCCGTCGCGCAAAGGGTGATTCAGATTCAAATTCTAAGCTTAAGCTTTTGGTGGTTAGTTCAAGTTCAAAGAGCTTGCCATATTAGGCGCATACAAACAAAAAAGAAAAGAAAATTACAATCTTACATCCATTGAAGACACAATTTGTGCATCTTCTTATTTTGTTGTACATTAAAAGGAAAAATATAACCATTCAATGTACCAGTGAGTAAAAATTATCCCATTCTTCAACTCCTTTCCGTTTATTTTGTTAGTGGATTTGTATTAAAGTTAGAATTATATTTATATTTGTATTGGTTTAGGCTCAAGCCAAAGTGTTAGGCTAGCTAGTCATTAGTATAAACGAGTAATCAGACTCCCTGTCGCACGTTGCGACGAAGCATTTTTATTTGCGTATATATGTTCTGAATAGCTAAGAGCACAAATTGAAAACTTGCGAGAAAAGTAAATAGACATTGAAGAGACTAATAGAGAAAACCACAAGAAGTTAATAACTGTTTCTAATATGTACAATAAAAATTCTTAAAATAATTTAATGACTAAAAGGATAAGTTATTTATACAAAAAGAATTTCCGCAACAACAATAGCGTTTTCATAACTAAATAGCCATGTGATTTTTAATGATACTTAAAGAAACATCGTCTCGAGAAGTACGAAAAGTTGAATGAAATTCGCGGAACCAAGTATGCCCAGGGACGGAACCAGGACACAATTGGACCAGATGCATTTACGAAAATTTATACGAAACGAGGAAGACAAATTTTTGAGACCAGGTGCACTTAGGAAAAATTTAACACTACGCCGCAAAATTTAACAATATTTAACACTAAGCCGCAAAATTCCATGGGGGTCCCGGGACTCCCCGAGACACCCCCTGGTTCCGTCCCTGAGTATGCCAGTGTCAACCCAAAAAATCTGCCTAAAAGCGTTGAGGTTTCCGGCTAGAGAGCTATGAGACGTTGGTTTAGCCACATGATATGTCAGTCATATTAGCTATTTGTACCAATAGCAGATATGAGTGACATATCAAGTCTCCTAACCAACGCCTCACACTAGTTGGGATCATTAATGTTTTTGTGGAAATCGTAGGGGGGCATAATTCGTTATTTCTATTTAAAATCTAAAATGTTTACGTTAACCCATGCCGATCAATCTTAGACATAACTATGATGATGATACACATATTAACTACATCCAATCACCACACAACAAAACCAACACACAACTTCAAGTATTAAATATATAGCAATAAATGCGAGAAAAATGTAAAAAGATAAGTGAAAGGAAAAGCACACTGGACACGAAGATTAATCGGGGTATTCGTTCACGATGCACCTCATTCGCCCTCACTCCTCTTCCCGCGTACCCACACGAGAGTACAATCCTAATCAACAAGCTCTCTTATGGCGGAGAAAACCGTACACAACTTTCGCTTATATCAATTTTACTACACTAATAGATGTCAAGTTTAATCATAGCTAAACAATCTATCACGACTTCACGACATCTTCCACTACTTACACGACATCACAAGCATACACAACTTCTTCCCGTCTTAGAATTCTTCCACCCATACAACTTTACTCACGACTCACTACCCTTCACAACTTTTCTATACCTTACCCCCTTTTCCACAACTTCACTTTCAACTAGACACTACTTTGATCACACCGATCTATCTAAACTTCCTATGATCATCACGATCTAACAACTATACACACCATGACCAAGTTATTACACAATATTAAGATACATGACTCGATCATATTACATTGTGAATGTAAACATATCACAAAGCACTAACTAACACTACATAACTTCGTATCTTAATGATAAAGAAATGAGTTCTTCACTGTGCACTTAGAATAGATAGATGATTGGATCACATTTTAAATAAACTTATAATAAGTTAAGTGATCAAAAGAAAGGGTTTGAAGGGAGGTTTTTGATCGGAGAAAACTGTGTGCAAAGAGGTAAGAAAATATGTGGAAACAGTCCAGTATTTATAGGAAAAAATATTAATTTTTTTATTTGGTGCGGTTACCATTAATAAAACACAGGGCCGGTCCCCATAATTATGGCCGGTCCCATCATTAATTAAGAGGGCCGCCCATTTTTCCAACGCACCATCTTTATTGTCCTTATAAAGAGGGGAAGGTGTTTTTCTGGAACTTCTTAGCCATTTTTGGGTAAAAAATTTATGAATCAAAATATATAATTTGAATAAAATATTTCTATAAATACAAAATTATTAAGTATAGGTTTTTTTAAAAAATGTTGTCCCATTTTAAAAAAAAAAGTAATGTTTTGGGAAAAAAAAAAAAATATTCATTTGATCATTCAAACGAAATTACAGTTAGTTTGTTTTCATACCAATAATGATTTACGTCGGGTGCGAACATAAATTTTTGTTGAAAAACATGAGACGGTCGAAAGATGTGACGATGAATTGATGATTTAGATGAATACAAGTAATTAATCACATTACGTTAAGTGTTTATAAGTTTACATGTTTTCATCACAAACCATGAAGATAAGTATAGATTAATTATCGAATTGTCAAATTTGCTACCACAACAATCTCTCCTTTATATTTGACGATGCCAAAAAATGAAAACTATAAACTCAAGTAAAATGTCAAAGATTACTTTTTAACATTTCTTCTCCCCCTTTTAGTCGTAACAAAAGGTATACACCTAGACGAGACTAATACTACACATCAGCTCCTCAATCAAAGATGCGAGCTTGCATCAATCCTAAGTAAGTCATTTAATCATCATCCTTTTTAAACATGACATCCCCTTGAAGATTACTCAATCAGATCCATGTGAGCAAATTAGTTGCAAATCTTAACCTATAACAATGGTTAGTTTCGTGCAAAAAAAAATATAGGGAATGAAATACACTAATCAAGAAATGGTTTAGATGTCAAAACGGTTGCAAACGAAATGGCATGGACATTTCAAATGCACCCCCTTTTGAGAATGCTCCCCATTGATTGGTGGCACCCAAGAAAACCGAGTAATGGAAAAAGTGCTACAAAGAACGAAGTTAGTATAAAAATGCTACACATATATAGAATGATGATGATAGATATATATGCAAGACATTTATGGGGGGGGGAGGGGGGGAAAGGAACAAATCATGAATGGTTTAGGTATATCACTCTAAGTGTGGCACAAAAGACACACCTAAATAAAGAAAAAATGATAGCATGCTTAAGACAAGAAAATGTTTTGGAACCAATGATAAGATTCGACTATACGACATGTGCTAACAATGACAAATACTTGACAACAAGTCCTTATATGAGAAATGACTCTTTCCAAATAAGTATATATGGAAAAGAAGTATTAACATATGATTGACCTGTGGGTTTGAATAGACTAGTTGTTTGAGAGATTCCTAAATCCTCAAGGTACATGTTAAGCATATGAATGCATTTCAAGGTTTAGGGGTGTTTAAGGATAAACATAATCGTAAGACTTTAGGTCGAAACTAAATAATTGATGATAAGGATGTTTAGGTTGATGTGGAAACCATAAAAAAAGAAGTATACTTGATGCAAAAGGGAAGTGGTTATTGACTCCGGTTTTGTATGATGTTTTGTTGGCTGATAATGTTGATAGAACACAGTGAAAATATGAAAATGATGGAACAAAAAGTTGAAATTCACGACATGAGATGACTCAACAACACTTAAAGGTTTGAATATCTTTCTTTAGTGTTCTTCACTTGCTCAATCCGAAATTAACAAACTGAAAGTACACACATTGTGACTTTTGACTTTGACAACATATGGCCTACACAGCATAATATTGTCGGGATAAGAGGATGAGCACATTAATCATTACGAAATTCGCTAGACATTTGACAACATAGGACCCCTATTATGAGTGTCGGGATATGAAATGAACACCTTTCCTTACGAAATTCACTTATGGGGAATAGTTACATGGTATGTAAACATCTTGTAACAGATACTAGGTTGGTGAATGACACGCGTTGAGAAGTAGTACTGATGACTCGGTTTTTCATTTCACTTTTGTGTTTTGGGGAAGTCCAAGAACTAGTGACATCACTAACAAGAGTGAAACCAAGTTATGAGGTTTGAGTGAAAGGTAGAATGTTATCTTGGTGTTTCTAGAGACTAAAAATATCCACCTATATGAGTTATTGCAGACGTGTTAGGATAAAGGATATAGTGAAATGTGAAGTGTGTTACCCCCTTCCTTACTACATCGAGTCATCTCCATCAAAAATCGTGGAGCTAAAAAAGAAAGGTGAAGAGTAAATAAACGACGAAGCGATGAGCATGACAAAGTCATGACGGATGCCGGTTAGCATACGAATTAACTTATCATCGCGCGAAGTTATGTAGCTCTTCTCGTAGTTTGAGAATTGTACAAGAACAAACACACGATGAAGGTCACGAGGTTTGTCTTAAAGTGGTAGTCGGAAATGTGGACGGAAATATTTAAATCATCTAAATAATCAATAGAGGATGCGACAAGTTTTTGTGGAAACTGACTTAGACATGACCATGAGGACATTTTAAAATCATTCGAGAATTAAAAAGTCTGTATCAACAATCAGAATGAAATGATAAGTTTTACGAGAATTATCAGAATGTATCTCAATAGTCCCAAGCCAAGTAAAAAAAAAATGACAGTCTATGAATTTGGTTTTCATTAATCCTAGACCTAGACTTAAAAATTTTTCACCAGGTATGCAAGTGGTTTAGTGCGGATGCCGTCGATGTTTTATTCTTCCGACGAAACTTTTTCGATTGAAGATATTATCCTTTTATGGACATTGACCGCGGAAGGAAATGACGGACAAAATTCTTAATGAATTTTTCTATCCAAAGATCGAATGGAGCAATGATCCCACCTCATTGTACTATGAGGTGAAGCAAGACGATAAACCCTCGTGACATTCCTAAGGGAATATGGAAAAGCCTACCGGACGTGAAAAGTACTAAGTCTTAAGGAAAAATATTCTAGTGTGAGAAAATATATACCTAGATGCATAAGACATATACATATAGGCATGTAAGTTTATCTAAGCATGCATCAACACAATAATCAACGAGATTAATGTGTAAGACTCTATGACATTTAAACGTTAATTATCATATATTAAGCTAATATAGTGTAGGTGTACAATTAACACGTAAGTCATGTAAAATGACGCATACAAAACATGATAATTTTAAATGTAATCGTCATGTAAAACATGTTAGCATTTAGCATTTAGGAGCATGTGTCATTTAGATAAACTAAGAAATATTTTATCTAAATTGCTAGAAAAAGACAAATGCCTTTATAGTGGACATGCATTTAATATCTAAGCAATTAAACATTGAGCATCAAGATCACGAAGACATATAATTACATTACATGTGAACAAGTAATCATCTTGAAACATTAAAGCACATATGTGAGGTGCATTGTGTCTAGATTGACTAAGGAAAAGCCTAATTTCTACGTGCTTAGTGTGTACTCCTAATGATATACAAAGTCTATCGATGTAGACTATCATTAGGCATATTTAGGAAGAGCCATTTAATCAAATTAGAGAATGAATATGAGACTATCACTAGTGGTGCTCAATTCAGGCTAAACACGACCATTTTTACGGGTTATACACCGAACCCAACTTCACTCTTGGAAGCAATTCAACCGTTAGGTCAAATTGAATTTCTAGTGCAATAGATTCTCCAGTAGTCATTCTCATGTTAGACAAAATAGAGTTCTTATATTTGCCTAATGAAGTGTAGAAAAGATAGAATTTGTATTATCTTTTCATAGAGGGCCTAACATGACTCAACTAACATACATTAATTCCGGTTTGCATAATCCTAATAAAGATGTGTAGATAAGCGTAAGCAAGATGTTTTAATCTTTTGTTCAAGATCGATAGGTTGTTTGGTTTCGATTACATATTGCTTGATTTAATGGAAGTCTTATACTTAGTCATCTTACATGTGCAGTTGTCACATGTGATATTTAACGCGTTTGGTTTTTCAAAAGCCAAGAGATGTGCTTATTTGTGACAATGACAAATATGTTATATTGAGAGTGTTTTAAGAATTCTCCACTTCATGTCATGTGAAATGAATCTCATCAATATTATTTATCTTAATTGAGTTTGTGATTCTTTAATGATAAATAATTAAAAAGAGACATATTTTATTTTTTTAAACAAATATGCTTTTCTAAAATTATTATTCTTATCAATGTTGTATATCATAATTAAATAAATGTATTTTTACTTGTTTATGCATTGATACATATTTTGATAGGTTATTTTTCAATTCTAATAACTTATATTTTTCAAATTATATGTAGCATATTTTCTTGTAACACAAGCATTTATGCTACGAAGAAAATAAGATGCATAAGATATATTATCTTTTATCAATCGTTTAATACGATAAGTCTATAAAATCTTTAAACATAATATTTCCCAAACATCATGTTATCCTAGGTGAATAAACAAGAATATTATTTTTATTTTATAATTTTAGTTAAAAGTGAATTTTAGCTATGAGTTGTGCTTTTATGTTGTATGAGCAAAGTTTACATATATTGTTAGTTTACTCGTGTTTGGGTTGTAGGAAATGACACATTTACCAATTGCATTGCAATGTAAATTGCTTGAATATTTCGGACAAAACATCCAAGTTGTCAATCCTACTTCATTGTGATAATGAGATTGATTATCGTTTGAATAATAATCATATTCATATTCAAAATCCTCTTACGATCGCCTATTGAAAGAATGCACAAAAATGGTTTGTGTAATATGTTCAATTCTTCCTAATCCTAACCTTAGATGGTTAAAGGGTTCTCTTTTGGTGAAGAAGAAATATTATGCTTATTTGATAAAGTAAGAGAGAGTTTTGATGAGAAGATAGTTTGAGTTTTGAGTTGTGCTTTTGAATTGTTTAAGCAAAGTTACATATGTTGTGCGTTTGCTCATGTTTGGCTTTTCGGAGATGAGAACTTTACCAATTGCATTGCAAATTACTTGAATATTTTGGACAAAACATTCAAGTCGTCAATCCTACTTCATTGTGTATTTTATGCATATATTTACCAAATATTTGGAACACAACTATTGGACAAGTAGACTCAATATGACATCATCTACACAAGTGTGAGTTATGATCCGATGCATATACTTATCGTCTTTTAAAAGGATGTCATTATTTTCATATCAATCGAGTGTGATTGAGTATGTAGGTTTAAGATAATATCTCTTGTTATATTTTGATATAATCTTAAAGCTAGACAAATAAGAATCCGATTTCTTGTCCATACTCTAAAACTTGTCAATAGAGAATTGATAATAACATCATCATAGTTTGATAAGATTTTATATATATTCGAAATCTTTGGTTTGACCCTCACGAACATTCTTTTAAGAATACAAATAAAGTATTTTCATAGTAATGTTCCATTAATCTAAGACTAGTTGTAAGTGTGAGGTTGATGATAATACAAGTTAATTTCTAACTCAACAATTGTCATATATTTTTGCTTGTCGAAAACAATTTTGTTGTTATGCATATTATGCATAGTTTTTGACATTTTATTAGTATATGAATGATTTTTCTAACCATTTTAATACAACACACATCTTTTGTAAAAGAGCTAACGTGTTGGGAATTTTGGTGACGGGTTTTAACGTTTATCTTATGACAATATTTTCTAACATACTTGACACACTATTAAACTCTCAATCCTAAGAAGATTACTAGACTCAAAATTATTTACAAGATGTTTATGTAATATTTGTAAATATAGCTATATATGCCTAAAGGGAATGCACAAACAATTTCGCAACTTAACGCAAGAAATCTAGCATAATTCCTACTAGGCGTAATCCGAAAAACTATTAACAAATAAATAGTATACATGGCATATGTGTTTAGATAAATAAGTAGTTCAATTAGAAGTAGCAATGCTCACTTAATAATATCTATTACCAAAAATACGATACAACTAAATACACATAATCATTTAGCATGCACGTAAAGATATTCGTTGTTGTTTTGTGTATTAGATATACCGATGTATACTTAGCTTGATTTGGAAAATAAAATAATTTCCTCCCCATTAAAAAAAATTAATCAAGATCAATGTTTTAAAAAGACAAATATACCGTTTTTCAAAGATACATTGACTTGAAAAAAAGAGTAAACTACAAGTTTTTCGTCAAAACGAAACATAAAGTTTTGACCACTATATAGTATTTTGCATTTCTGACTGACTTAAGTTTGGAATAATGACTTGGAAGTATTTTTAACTGAAAGTAGACTCAATTATCTTTAAAATGGCAGGTGGCACGACTTCTACGGACTTATAGTTGATTTTATATGATTTTTTGAAGTTTGCCAAATTCTTCTGAAACAGACAGACGGCCCCCAAAAAGGCGACGGCTCCCAGATATATTAGGGGGCCGCCCGAACATTTAGGGGACCGCCACCAGTGACCCAAAAACACGTTTTTTTTATAAAATCATTTGGTAACTTAATGTGGGGACGTAGGACTTCAGGGAGTTGTTCCAGCACATAAAAAAACGTGTTTTGGACGCCATTTCTACTCTTAGGACTGAATACAATATATAGACAATTCCAAACTCTTTTTAGAAGATTTTCCTTTAAGCTATTATACGAAGTATATCTAACAACAAAATTATTAAGAATCAAGCAACAAAACACTTTTCATATTTAATCCCCCTTCATGGGTAATTTGATACATGGATATACTCTATTTTAAAAACCATGTATTTTGAAAACTAGAGTGACGTGGCTCTGATACCAATTGTAGAAATCGTAGAGGGGGGTGAATACATTTTCGTTACAAAAACTTTAAATTAGAAATTACATGACTTAACTGTCAGCGGTCCCATAGATATATGGGGGCCGCCTAGTACATCAGGGGGCCGCCTGGCCCTCAACCCTTTTCCCATCATCCATCACTACCAATTCTCCTTAAAATCTCTCCTAAACTTCAAGAATAATCTACTAGCTTCCTTCTATTAGATGCTTTAATATGTTGTATCTCATATATTGTCCTATATAGCTATATATGCTCTTCTTAGAATTTGAATAAACTTTATTTATGATTTTCCAAAAGTGTGGATTATTATATTGAGATATCTGTCATGCTATGTTGGCTTGCACTTGTACTTCTAACCTTGTTTTATAGCAAACAAATTATCATAAGATCGATCCCTTGGTTCCCCGAACGAGGGGGAGCATACATTAAGGGGGAGTCTTTAATCGTCGATTTCTTCTCTCTACTACAATTCGACGATCAACCTTTTTGGATTCGAAAAAAAGGGGAGAAATGGAATTAAACTCATTAGTAATTTATAAACCTCTAATTTTATACTAAATGGGTTTATATTTTGTCATCATCAAAAAGGAGGAGATTGTTAATACAAATAATGTCTAAAAACGTTATTTATATTTTTCGACCTCTCGAAGTTTTGAAATAACAAAATGTAAAAACGTTTACGATAAAAATAAACGATTATAAATTACTAACCATAAAATTCTATTTCTAAGATTAATCACTTAAGGTATGGACAAACAAATCATTAAACATGATTAGTGATTAAGAAAATATTTTTCTTAAACCTTACATTTCTACAAAAGTGTTTTTATAAAAATATAAAAACAAAATATTTATTTATAAAAGAAATATATCATTAAAATAATAAATTTGAAATTAAATTTTCCCCCAAAATGGAAGGTTCTAAAACAGATAACACCTTCCCCACAAAAAGACAAAAAGAGAAGCGTAGTCTACGGCGGACCCCCTTATAGTCCATGGCGGCCCCCTAATATATTTGGGACCGTCGGGACCGCCGCCAGCACAACGACTCTTTTTTTTGTCTCCTATAAATACTGGGCCACCCCATCTGAAAAACAGAACCTCTTGCTATGAATTTTCTCAGATATACTTTTTTCTCTTCTTTCTTTCTTTCTAAAACACATATCTTAATCACTAACATACCTTGATCTTGTTTCAATTGATTAATTCTTTATTCCTCCCTTCTTCTTCTAATCAAGTTCAAGAGAAGAACAATTGTATTCTTCTACATACGAATTGTTATTAAGTGATCTCCTTCTTCCTCCTCAAGATCACAAGTCTTTATTATATTAACTTTGTGTTGTTGTGTAAATTGGATTGTGTGTAGATCCAATTGTGTAAATTGTGTATTTGTGATTTAGATTGTGTGTCAATCTAAGAGTATATATCTTGTGAGTGTGTAAAGACTTAGT
>BQNB010134894.1:0-12711 GCA_026074375.1 Tanacetum coccineum | reverse complement strand
AAGTTATCAATATTTGTAGAGTAAGCAGTATTAACTTGAGTGCTAGCAGTAGTAACTCCATGAGCAGCATTAACTACTTCATTAGAGCTGCTAGTGTTGTTATTTAAAGAGGACACAAAAGCCATGTTCTGTGTGCTTGAACTTGAGCTAGACATCCCTTTAACTTCTGGTTCATACACCTTGAGGTTGTTATAGAGATCATCCATGCTCATTGTTTCTAACTCAACTTTATTCCTCCACACAACAGCATGTGTATTCCACTCAGGTGATAAGCTTCTTAATAACTTTTGATTAACATCTTCTTGTGAAAGGTTTTCATCCAAAAGCTCCAACTGACCCACAAGTTTTTGAAGCCTATCAAAGGTTTGATTAAGCATCTATGAGCTTGGAGCAGTGAAGTTTTCATATTGATGCTTTAAGATATTTCTTTGAGTCTTCTTAGTAGCTGCATTCCTACCAAAACTCTTTTCTACAACTTCCAGCAACAGCTTAGCATCCTATATGGAGTTAAACTTTAACTGATGTTCATTAGGAATTCCCATCATTAAAGTACTTCTAGCCTTTACTTCTGATCTTCTTGTGGCCTTTTCTTCAGCAGTTGTAATAGGCATCACTTTTTCAACACCTTCTACAACTGCTATTTTTGGCAACGTTGCAACATTCTCTATGACTTCCCACAGTGCATAGTCTATCATCTGGATGTATTGTTCAATCCTCATCCTTTATAACTCAAACTCACCCGGTTTGAGCATGGGAACTTTGGATGCAGCCACCATGTGTGCAGAATCTTGATCCATATCTTCTAGCAAAGTTTCTCAAAGCAACAAGCTCTGATACCACTTGTTGATCCCACTTCAATAGATCGAATTCTTTAAGCTTGTTTAAGGTTTTGTTATATTAGATAAATCTAACACAACTATAGTAGAAACCTTGTTTGAATGTATTAAAGATTATGCGGAATCTAATCTTTAATATTAAGAAGAATTTTTCAATGAAACAGTAAACACAATGAATAAACAATACAAATAAGCTTATTAATATACGAAAACTCTCAAGTATTAGGTATTTACAAAACCTTGAAGCATGATAATTCTATGAATGACTCGTATCAAACTCTATGCCCTAGAACCTCCTTTTATACACCAAGGAGTCCTAAACGGCTTACAATACTTTCCTAAGTATATCAAATCTTTTAAACAAATAAGTTATACATATCTTTTACACAAATAACTCATATAAATCACATAAGCAGTACTAACTTCTTCACTAGCAGCATTAACTCCTTCAGCAGCATTAACTTTGTACTAACAGTAGTAACTTTTGTACTAGCAGTAGTAACTACTTAGCATATTTTCTAGTCTTTATCTCTAAGCAGTCTTAACTTCCACTAGCAGTAGTAGTAACTTTGTACTGACAGTTGTAACTTCACCAGCAGTCTTAAACACTTAGAATAATTTTCATTGAAATTCTCTAGTAGCACTAACTTTGACTGAGCAGCATTAACATCAATAAGAGCAACAGTAATACTAGCAGCATTAAGAAAGCTTTTAATCCTAACAACATAATTTACACTTTAGCATAGGTTTTTGAAGAGGTTTAGGTCTACCTGATTTGAATGATTCAGTGTTTTGACTCTTAAAGGGTGATTTATAAGTGATTTTGTGTGATAAAAGTCGTTGTTCTTCGTGGAGAGTTGCCAGAATTTCTTCACGGCGGTTTGCTGAAATATAATATTTTATTAAGTAGGTTACCAACCCTCTGACACACGGCGGGTTGCTTAGGTGGCGAGTTGCTCAAGAGGCGAGTTGTTACTAAGCAGCGAGTTGCTTACCAGCGAGTTGCTTACCAGCGGTTTGTTTACCAGCGGTTTGAACAGGTTATCAGCGGGTTGAATATTTTAATAGCAAATATCTAAAGGAAACTCTGGCGGTTTGTAAACTCAACGGCGGTTTGATTAAAATATAGGCGGCGGTTTGTATTCCTTCTTCGCGGCGGGTTGCTTGGCAGCGAGTTGTGTTCGGCGAGTTGCCTTAAAATTCCACCAGCGAGTTGCCTTATTTCTTTGCAGCGGTTTGGTAGCCTCTAGCGGCGAGTTGAGCTACTGTCTTAGAAATTTGAAATATTTCAAACTTGGGACTTAATATCACTAAACCAAGAAACAAATACGTTAACCTCACCACTTTTAACGTACCCTCACTAATCATTGATCGATCAAAACATATCATATCATAATAATACAAGATGTCTAGTATGCAAGAAGACATCCAGTGTGGCCGTTCTGATAACACGCGCACCAAAGCTTGATTAGAACAGACTTAGAATCTTGGCAACAACATATACGTCGTGTACTACTCTCTAGGAAAGGATAATGGAGAGAAATCAATTAAGTCCATCAAAGAAGGACCCCCTATTCAAATGGGAACGGTCTCAAATGTTATTGCTGGAGGAACTGAGGGTGCAGTTCAACAAGGTCCAGTACGTGCTAGAGGTCCCTTAACTCGAACCTTTTCAGCTGAAGAAAAGGATAAAGGGTATAAACGGACATTCGTGCAACCAATATCCTACTCACGGTATACCAAAGGACATCTACTCACATCATCAAACCACTATACTAACGCCAAAGACATTTGGGAAAACGTGAAGATGATTCTGAAAGATTCTGAGTTAACAAAGGATGACAGGGAATCTCAGTTATACGATGAATTTGAACACTTCCGTCAAATCAAAGGAGAAACCATTCAAGGATACTACTTAGTTTACGAAGCTCATTAAATGACACGAGAAACATCAAGAAGACCATGCCCATGATCAGCATAACTCAAATTTTTGAACAACATGTTGCCGTGAGTGGAGTAGATTCACAACTGAAGTCAAACTTTAATAAAGGTTCAAAGAGTCAAACTTTGATCAGTTTATGCTCCTTAAAGCAACATGAGGTGCAAGCCAATGAGAACGAGAATTATGATGGAAAGGTTCAGTCAACCAAATAATGATCATTTGGCACTAGTATGCGGACTCCTCAGTTTTCACAGTAACCAACACCAATCATCCAAGTCCTCCTCAATACCTCCAGCAGAACCAAATCCTTCTGACAGCTATCAAATGGACTCAGGAAGTTTCGTCAACAGAAAAATTGATTGAAAGTTTATTCCAGCTCACTTGCCCTCACACACTCAATCGTAACAAATCACGATCTCCTCAAAACAACAATCAACTAGAGCGTCGTTAATGCAAGAACAAAGCTATGGTTCAAGACGGGAAAGTTGTGGTTCCACAAGTCCGCTGAAGATACAATGCAATAATCAAGGAAGACCATTCAAAGAAAACTATGCAGAGGAAATGTGTTAGAGCGGGAATGTAGGAGGTCAGAACAGAACAGAGGAGCATTTATTAATCCTGGTCAAGTGAAACCCATCAAGTGCTACAACTTGTAACGGAACGAGGCACATAGCACAGAATGTCCAAGGCCAAAGCGACTTCAAGAATTCAACTACTTCAAGGACAAGATGCTACTAATGCAAGCCTAGGAGATGGTGCAGTACTGGGATGAAGAACATCGTTATTTCTGCAGGAGAAACAGGTTACCAACGTAGAAAAGATGAGTGAAAGATTTCACACCGAGAATGATTTGGCAACATCAAAGTGGACCAGGTAATTTGAAGCAGATGAATGTGGATGCATCGAACTCTGATGATGACGAGGGGTCCCATCACACATACCATTTCATAAGACAAATCTCCAACATCAGAAGATCTGAATCTACCATAAGCCGGGACATCATATGACTCAAATACTCCTTCTGAGGTACATGATCATGATACCTTTGTAAATCATTTAGATGAGTATCATGAAGTACACGAGATGCAAACCGATGAACAACACAACTACGTTGTTGACTCCGATGCTGACTATACGAGTAATAGTAATATTATTCCGTATGATCAGTATATGGAAGACAACGAAGATCATGTTGTTCAAAGAGATGTATCTTCTGTGCGAAATGATGCATTGATGTCAATTCTCGAATAAAAATGAAAATGCATGAACAGGGTGTACAAAGTAGATTAGCAAATAAGCCAGACATGGTAGTTAATGACTCAGTGACCTCTGAACTTGCGAGATATAAGGAACTGGTCGGGGAGTATGAAAAACGGGCAAAGTTTGAATTAACTAATAGAGAACGAAAAATTGATGAACAAAAAATTGAGCAATAATTATCTCAGACCAAAATAGAAAGGAATACGACGTTACAATACAAACTTCATTCAGCACAAATACTCCTTAGTTCTACCGTTGACCATTATAAGTCAAAGACAGAAGAAGTAACACTCTTGAAAAAGGATTTTAAACAAAAGGAAGACAAATTCCTTGAAGAATTTTTGGACATAAAGAAGCTAAAAGATAAGATTGAAGATAGATTATACAAACAGGATCAGTCTGTTCAAACACAGTTTACATGTTTGTGTAAACCCAAAATCATTTATGCTGAAAAGCATAAGGTAGGCAATAGCAACCAAAAATCCCTTATGTTCTCGCTCGTGCAAAGCCAAGCTCATCTCTCTGTATAATGGTCATAGTACATTGTCACTACCAATCAGACACCACGGTCATACATGACTCCGAGGAATACGCATGAGATAGCTGAGATAACTAGGAAAAGAATGCTGTTGAAAATGCAGCCTCTATTATGGAAAATAAAGTTCGATTGAGCCCCCACCCCCCTGATACTCGAAAGAAAAAACTGCTTTGCAACTCTTTGCTTCCCAAAAATCGGACCCCAGAACAATATTGTTGGTCCATAGATGACGAAAACAGGAAAAAGGCTGAGACCTTAGCTCCAAAACCAATTTCAGCATTGACAGTGTATCCACCCAATACTCCTGTCAAGCTTGTCCCCAGAGTTCTTCCAACTAAAAGTCAGGTGAAGATTAATCTTTAATGACCACACGACTTTTAACGGAATTACAAAACCTGCAAAACTAGAATCACCCCCAACAGGTAGTACAAGGGGGGGGAAAGAGGTTTTGAGGCAAACAAAAAGATGTTACCCTCACTGGAAGTTATTCTCCATTTTTCAAACTCTTAAAGAACACTTTGTTGGAGTTCAAACAGCCCTCTTTAAAGAAGTTAAAGAAATGGAAAGAAATTTTTGATCAATGAAAACGAAGTGGATAAGATAATACTATAGACAAATAGCAATGTGCGAAATTGGAAGAAAAACCTTCTCATTGAAAATGAGAATCTGATTGTTTAATTGGTGTCCCCCGACTCAACACTGTACGATGTGGGAAAAATCACGTTGTCTAGATCTTGAAGCTGACATGTCTAAAGTTCATGATGAGTCAAAACATATTTCAAAACTTGAAGGGGAATGCCTAAATTTGCAATTAAAGTATCAACATCTTCAAGAAAGTTTTGATAATAACAAATCACACACAGTGCAGGAAGCTCCTGATTTTAACTCATTCTTTAAGATCAAGAATCTTGAACATCAGATTCAAGAAAAAGACAACGTGATTAGACACTTGAAAGATCTAGTCGCTAATGTGAATGACAGAAGTTGTGAGCCTTATAATGCTAAAGATGTCACTGCTCTTATTGAACAAAATGATTGCGTTAGAGTAGAACTAGAAAAGGTCAAACAACATTACAAGGAATTGTATGACTCAATTAAGATTACGCGTGCTCACACAAGTGAAAAGACATCTACCATGTTAGATGAAATTGAGAGTCTAAAAGCTCAATTGCGGAGCAAAGAGTCTTGTTTCAGACACAAGTGACCTATGTCAAACAACAAAAAGTTCATGCTTCCTAGGCATGTATGCCATGACGTTAAACCCCATCCCTCATACCCCTAAGAACAATAGGATGCTTATTTAAACGATATCAGACCATCTTAAGGAGAGTGGTAGAACAGTTAGGAGAGATTGTAGAGGAAGCTAGAGTATTGTTAAACCACTGGATAATACACTTAACTATGCTTGCCAATACACTAAGCTATCTCAGGAATTGTTAGAATATGTGATTGGCACTTGCCCAAAAAGTTTCAATGAAAGAGATAACAAGGCTCCCTCTACCCCTGTTACTAGGAAAAAGCAAGTTACTTTTAGTGATAAACCAGGAACTTCCTCTAGCAACACACAGAAACACGAAGTGCACCAGAAAGTTCAACAGACTAATATCCCTGTGATTCCCTCTACAGGAGTAAACGATTCCACTGAAGCAAGCGGATCAAAGCCTAGAAGCAATACAAAGAAAAATAGGATCCTGCCTGCTAAGAAGGAGAATAAGAAGGAAGTAGAAGTACACCTTAGGACAAATAAGTCAGTTTGGACAAAAGTGAATCGGGTTGATTCTAGCATTAGCTCTAAGCGTGTTGTAATTAATTTTGAATATCTGAATCTGTGGCAAAAACTTGTAACAAATGTCTTAAGCTCTACAAGTCATGAAAATGTGTTGGTTGTAATAACTTTGAAAAATTCTGTGAATGCTACCTCCACTGTTAAAATCGTCTTGAATAAAGGGAAGCAGATCTGGAAACCAAAAGGCAGACTGTCTGATAACAGTTTGTGCAAGACCAAGCGGGTTTGGAAAGCAACGGGAAAACTATTTACAGATATTGGTTATCAATGGAGACCCACAGGAAAGAAACTCGCCTTAGGAAAACTTGATTGTGGTTATCAATGGAGACCCACAGGAAAGAAATTTGCCTTAGGCGAAATGTGCCATTTAACTAAGCTTTCTGTGAAATGTTCTACTCTATATGCTAACCAACAGGACCCCAACAAAATTTGGGGAACCGAAATTCCAAAATCTCCAAACTCGACTGTTTTCAAATGCAGGTCGTACAGGTCATGCTTTGGTATCTGGACTCAGGCTGTTCAAAACATATGACGGGAAATCGTTCAAAGCTCATGAATTTTGTGGAAAAGTTCATCGGGTCAGTCAGATTCGGGAATGATCACTTAGGAGCTATCATGGGTTATGGAGATTATGTTATTAGGGGTGTGCAGTATGATCTCAAGAGTATAACTACGTGGAAGGGACTTGGATACGAATCTATTCTCTGTAGGGCAATTTTGTGATTCAGTCTTTGAAGTTGCCTTCAGAAAGCATACTTGCTTTGTTCGTGATATTAAGGTGTACCGATATCCCTTAAAGGGAGTCATGGCAGCCAATGTTGTACACGATACGATGATGAAATGATGGAAGTCTTCTCCCGATATGCTGCTGTCCAAAGCTTCCAAGCCAAATCATGGTTGTGGCACGTCCGGTTTAAACCATTTAAACTTCGGCATGATAAATGATCTTGCTCGAAAAGATCTGGTTAGAGGTCTACCTAGATTGAAGTTTGAAAAGGATCATCTTTGCTCAGCCTGTCAACTTGGAAAAAGCAAGAAGTTCTCCCACCGGCCAAAATCTGAAAATACAAATATGGAAGTTCTTCATACCCTTCACATGGATCTGTGTGGTCCAATGAGAGTCCAGAGTATTAAAGGGAAGAAATACATCTTAGTCATCGTGGATGACTATTCAAGATTCACATGGGTAAAGTTCTTGAGGTCAAAGGATGAAACTCCAGAGTTTGTCACCAACTTTCTTAAGCAAATACAGGTTGGCCTCAACAAAACAGTCAGATTCATCCGCACAGATAACGGAACGGAATTCGTCAACCAAGTTATGTCTGAATACTATGAAGGGGTTGGCATATTTCATCAAAAGTCTGTTCCGAGAACTCCTCAACAAAACGGCGTTGTTGAAAGACGTAATCGTACACTGGTGGAAGCAGCACGTACAATGATGATATTCTCAAAAGCTCCCATGTTTCTATGGGCAGAAGCTGTAGCCACTGCTTGTTACACCCAGAACCGATCACTAATTCATACTCGTCATAACAAAACCCCTTATGAGCTTGTGCATGATAAGGGGAAAAAAAAAAGCCTGGATCTTACATTTTCGAGTATTTGGTGCTCCTGTGCTATCCTACATATGATAGCGAAAACCAAGGAAAATTTCAAGCCAACATGCTGACATTGTGAAAAATTTTCGTTGTATGCTCCTAGCAGGAAGGGCTATAGAAATCAACAATAAGATAACACGGTCGATTAATGAAACAATTCACGTCACATTCGATGATGATGCATCAGTCAACGGCCTGTAACGCATGAGTCAGGGACCCGAGCCTTTCATCATGCCCCTGACAACTCAATTAGGGCTCAGCTACCAACCGATAAAGGCTGAGGATGTTATTTCAACCATGTTTGATTGAACACCTTGAACAAATCTCGAGTCCAATGAACCAGTACCATCTGCTACAGAAATTAACCGCTCACGTTGTTCCACCAGGATACATCTTTGCTACAACAGATTGCTCAAGATGCACCGTCGACAAGTGCTTCATCCTCAACATCCGATATAGCCATCATCCATCAACATCAAGAAATTGCAGAAGAACCCACTCACGAAGACACCCCAATACATCACGATGTCTTTACATCCTTCACAAACCTAGTAACTAGACAGATCAGGTTCGGCACAATCATCATCTGTGAATGTTAATTTCAGCAGGGAACCTATCCCAAGTTAATTACCACCAGATCATCTCAGAAGATGGACCAAAGATCAACCTCATGGATAACATGGTGGCAATCAACCCTCTCTTTCCTGTATCTACCAGAAAACGTTACAATCCGATGCTTTGATGGTGCTGTTTCCACCATATTGAACTGTCCAAAGTCGAACCTATAACTATCAAAAGGCCGTGATAGAAAGATGCGGGTTTCAAGCCATGCAAGAATGAAATTCACGAATTTGCTCGACGTTGAAAGATTGGAATTAGTACCATCGCTCAATCTATGTTATGGTTTATCAGCTCTCAAGTGAATCAACAAAGTGAAGCCTGAATGAAAAATTGAGGTTACGAAAAAACAAAGCTCGTTTAGTTTTCAAAGGATACGTGTAGGAGGAAGGTATTGATTTTGAAGAATCGTTTGCTCCAGTTTGTCACCGGATAGAGGCCATCAGAATATTCATTGCCAATGTTGCAACCAAGAATATGATCATCTACCAGATGGAATTCAAAACTCTTTTCTGAATGTGACTTCAAGAAGAATCTTTGTCATCCGCCTGAAGGATTGAAGACCAGGAAAATCCACTCACGTCTATCATCTGAAGAAAGCTCTATATGAAGTCCTAAAGCAAGAGCAACCAAAGGCGTTGTGTATGACACACTCTCAAAGTTCCTGTTGGCCAACAATTTCTTCAAGGGTGTCGTAGATCCAACGCTATTCACACGCAAATTAGGACAACATTCCTACTTTGTTCAAATAAGACGTAGATGACATCATTTTGCCTCAACAATCATAATAGCTGGTGTAACATATTTTCAAAAGAGATGAGCTCCAAATTTCAAATGTCAATGATGGGACAAATGTCATTTTTCTTAGGACTACAAGTTTCTCAAAGTCCCGGAGGCATCTTTATTAACCAAGCAAAATATGCTCTCGAAACCTTAAAGAAATATGGAATGGATCTCTCTGACCCTGTCGATACACCAATGGTGGATCGATTGAAACTGGTGAAGATTCAAGGGGATTGGGATTCACCAGTGGACCAAACTCGATTCAGAGGAATGGTTGGCTCCCTTATGTACCTTACAGCCAGTAGACTCGACCTTGTATTCGCCGTCTACATGTGTGCTAGATATCAGGCTAAGCCTACCAAAAAGCACTTTGAAGCTATCAAACGTGTCTTTCGGTACTTAAAAGGAACCATTAACATGGGTCTTTGGTATCCGAAAGACAACGCCATGTCACTATACACTTATGCAGATGCGATCCAAGCGGGATGTCAAGATTCAAGAAGAAGCGTGGGAAGTGCTCCATTTTCTGGAGATTAATTGGTTAGCTGGTCATCAAAGAAGCAAAGAAGCACGGCAATATCAACTACAGAGGCTGAATACATCGCCATGTCTGGATGTTGTGCTCAAATCCTTTGGATGCGATCACAGCTCAAAGACTACGGATTTGACTTCAATAAAATTCCTCTGTACTGTGATAACAAAAGTGCTATTGCTCTTTGCTGTAACAACGTCCAGCACTCTCGCTCTAAACACAATAGAAGATTCGACATAACGGCAACCATTTCATCGAGAGCAATGAAATAGAAGTGGTTGAACTCTACTTCGTGGAAACGAACTATCAACTTGCGGCCATTCTCACAAAAGCTTTACCAAGAAGAACGGTTCGAATTTTCTTTCTTCCACGCCTAGGCAAGAAGGATTGACCCCTGAAACTCCTCAGAACATCTTCAAGAAGGAGAGGATGAGTAAACAGAATGTCTTCGTGTATCCTTTGTAAATAGTCCAAAAAAAATAAAAAAAATAATATATATATATATATATATATATATATATATATATATATATATATATATATATATTACTGGAAATTAAAATTAATTAATAATAATATAACAAAATACTTTAGGAAATATTTTTAAGGTCATTTGGAATTACTAACTTTTGCAAAGTACTTCATATTGCAACCTCTGATTGATGTCTGGGCATGATTACATTATATCCATGCTTTATTGAGTAAAGAGTATTATAATGGTGAGGGGAGTGCTATTCGCCTGATCTTTTCCTCTTAATCAACGACTACAGCTCTTTCAATAGAAAATGATTCGTTGTTCGAGGGGGAGAGTAAATGAGAAAAATCTAAGGGGTTCTAAAAGACTGTTGAATGCTATGAAAGAGTAAAAATAAAGATGTTTTGTTCTAATTCTAATGGGTTAATATTTGAAGAGGAGAGTTAATAATTTTAATCAAAGGTCCAAATTATCTTAGTGTTGTAATGTTTAGGGTTTAAAAAGCATGTGCTCTTTGTTTCCTAGCCTTATTTACCAATAGGGACTTAGTTGGCCAATTGCCTAATCTTAGAAAAGCCTTAAAAATACTTAAAACAAAAAATAAAAGAAGATGGAATCCTAAGGGACTAAATCTGCCAACTTTCTAACTTAGGAGTATAAAAGTTGCGGCGAGTTGCCATTTGGTCAAACCTTTCAAAAACGGTCAAAGATAAAACACACACACACTCACTCGCAACTCGCCGCCAAGAACAAAGCATCAAATCGCCGATTTCGAGTGTTTCTTTCTTGCAAAGAAATCCATAGAACCTTTATCTATAACATTTATTCAGTGTATATGATCAAGGAATCGAATGAAAACACAGTAAAAAGGGTATAAAAATTAGATCTAGGGTCGTTTTACATAAAAAAATACCAATGTAGTGTTGTAAAGAGTGCTTTAGATGCTGGGAATTGTTCATTAGGTATATATGAATAAGTTTTGATGTGTGGATTTATATCCCATACATTAATGAATGATTTGCCCTTGTTTCTTAATGGCGGGTTGCCTAACAGCGGGTTGCCTAACAGCGGGTTGCCTAACAGCGGGTTGCCTAACAGCGGGTTGCCTAACAGCGGGTTGCCTAACAGCGGGTTGCCTAACAGCGGGTTGCCTAACAGCGGGTTGCCTAACAGCGGGTTGCCTAACAGCGGGTTGTCTAACAGCGGGTTGTCTAAACAGCGAGTTGCCATAATTTTTCTTTTATTTTATTCCAACAGGTAAACCGCCGTCTCTCGGCGGTTTGGTCGAATTTTTTATATTCAACCCGCCCCTTTTCGCGGCGGTTTGCTCGATTCTCCTAACGGCGAGTTGGCATTCTGCCTGGCGGCGGTTTGGGCTAAGTTTCATATTTTGGCCCATTGAGCCCAATAATCTATCAAGGCCCCTTCGAATGACCCAGTTGCTTTTCTAAAACCCCATTCGGGCCTAGTTAACAAGTAATTGATCCTGTTGGATAATTAGTAGATCGTAATCAAACCAGAGTTACCTCTATTTTTAATCAATCATGGAATGACATGACCTTAAAAAAATCAAATGCTGAAGTTTCTCTCAACTTTTGGTTTCCTCTGGCATGTTTGTCTTCTTTGTTAAATGCTCTTTTGCAGAATACGATGGCAGAACAAAATGTTCCCGCTCAACCTCCTACAAGAACAGATGAGCAGATTGTACCTCGCTCTCAGTGGTTAACAATCGGGAAAAGCAACCTACTTTTCAATGCACAAAAGATTCAAAAGAACCCCATCTTTCAGATATCAGTGGACATCCTGAGTAACACCAACTTCTTCCAAGCTTTCACTGCCTCAGCTAATGTTCCTGCTATCTACCTGCAACACGATGAAATATAACGAGAAGACTGGGGTTTATAGTTGTTAGGTTGATGAACAATGGTTCGATCGAAGTGACGATCTTCTCAGAAAGGCATTAGCAATTACTCCTGTCATCCTAGCTGAACCGTTTGAGTTACCTCCGTCTGGTAACACTGTGATTGATTTTGTTAATGAGCTGGGGTATCCTGAACCTGTAGAAATTGTCTCCAATATACGGGTGAATTATGTGTATCAACCATGGAGGGCAATTCTATCATTGATCAACCAGTGCTTGACAGGAAAGACTTCTGGCAGTGACAAACCCAGACACCCAGTTCTGCAAATGCTGTGGGGAATCGTCACTCAAACTAATGTTGATCATGCAGAGCTGTGGTAAGGGTGTGTGAGCACTGGTCAAATTTATATATGTATAGTATAAATCCCGTGACAATTCTTTCCAATTTACTTCTCAAACAAGAGAAAATAAAAGGATAAAAT
>BQNB010134893.1:0-10859 GCA_026074375.1 Tanacetum coccineum | reverse complement strand
AGTACTTTTGGTGAAAGATTGCTTGAACGATCAACCTTAAGCCTTTTTACCCAATTTGCTTTTTGACTTGTTACTCCTAGGCTCTAGTGGTGGAGATGTGTATCCTTGCCAAACATAAGATAGAAAACTAATCACGACCGAGCAAATGAGCGTACCAATTAAATGTTACACCCTAGATTAGTTGAGTGATCTGAGTGTTTTCATTTCCATATTTCGTGAGGTGCTTGGTTTTGTACAGGTGATTAGAACAAAAAGATGCTTAAACAAAAAAATCCTTAACTTCGGTTGGGATACATTTTCAAAACTTTTCTAAAGTCTACTTGAGGACAAGTAGGATTCAAGTGGGGGATATTTGATGACATCAAATAACGTCTATTTATTAGCATTATTTGTCCCATGTATAATGCTAGTTTTATATTTTTTATATAAGATTTGATACTTAATCACTTATTTGTATGAATCTCAGTTATTATCAAGCATTCGGCAAAAGATGAAGAAAAGGACGTGTTTTGAAGCATAAACGAAGAGTTTGAGAAAGTTGACTGATTCTAACATGAATACGCCGTATCTAAATACTTTGAAGAACTCAAGACCATTGCCTTACTTTTGAAGAATACGTCGTATCCACATCAGCGGATACGCCGTATATGATACTTTGGTCAACTATCAAGAAAAGCACGTTTCAGCCAAAACTCCATATCCAAAACCTCAATACTCTATATTGGTCAATATGCCATATCCGAAGAACCAATACTTCATATTGGTAAATATGCCATATCCAGAAAACGGATATGGCGTATCCAAAATGGATATGACGTATCGGAACCAGCTCAAGAAAATTATGGAATATTTTATTCGCGGAGCCCAAGTATGCAACCCTAATACGCCGTATTGAGTTCCAATACGCCGTATCGACCAATTTTCAGAGTTTATAAATACCAAACCTTACATATGATTTAGGGTATGATTTTAGCCACCAAGTCCGATTTCCTAAAGATCAATGAAGCCAAGAAGGTCCTAAAAAGTGGTCCGATCAAGGGGAAAACTCTTGTAATCTCTACACTCCACTATACACGTTTGGTTAGCATTATGTTTAATCGTTCATCTATGATTTCGTGTATTGTTACAATGACTATTGGCTAATACCTTTGGGTATTAGCCATGTTTATGATAATATAATGTTTTGATTTGTCTTTATATCGATTGTTCCTTATTCGTTGTATGTTGATTATGTTTATCACTTCGTACCCGTTTATGTGCTTAACTATGTGTTTTACCTATCATTCAATTGGGTCTAGTCCTACATATTTAATGCGCTGCAACTTAGGTGTTGTTTGGGCGTAGGCTAAGAGTCTGGGATAGAAACATATAACACTTATTCATATAACTAGAATAATAGGATCACCAATAGAAACCCCTGTTTCGATCTATGGTTCAGTGGATAGGTAGACTAAGCCGGTGACTTGGGATTACACATAACGTCCTATTTTCATAGATAGTTAAGTGGGTGTGGACTACTAGTATATGAATTTCCTTTAAGCAATAAGTTGGTAAAGCCTCCATGAGCTAGGATTCGATATAACCACCAATATAGTTTCCTAGATAGATTATAATCAACGGTGTGAGCTTTATGCGGGTTTAGGTTAATTGTGACAGGATTAACTAGCGACAAACCTCGAGTCTAGGGAGAAGATCCACCTAACTTTGGAATGATATACCACCAACGAATTAATACAATCATTGCACGAATAGACAATCAAGACATTTTATTAGATTAAACTGGCTAATATGTTTTCCCACCTTTGATCGCTTTCCTATCTTTTGTTATCTCTTGTGTGCGTTATTTATCATCTCCTTAGGATAATTAGAACTAAACTCGTGCCAGTCTCTCAGGCTGAAAACCCACTTTTTGCGTTAGTTTATGTTTAATTATAATTAATAAGAATAATTAGGTTGGATTAGTATTATCCCTAGATATATAAAATACCGGTAGAATTAAGAGTTAACTTCCACTCTTAGTGATCGACACCCTACTTACCAACAAAACTACAATTGATGGGGTACACTGCCCGTTAAAGTGTTGTTTTTAGGTATAGTCGGCATAAAATAAATAGTAAAGCTTGATACATAAATAACACCTACACAACGACACATCACGGTCCCATCATCATTGGGAGCCCCGGTCTCATTCGCGGGGGGGAGTAGGAACGTCCGGAGAAACCTTCATGAGGTCAGCCACCAGAAGAAGGTAAGAGTCCGCGACCTTTTTGATGTAAGGGTACTGCTTCGTGAAGAGTTCTCGATGCTTGTCCTCTTATGATTTTGACCCCTTAATATCCAAGTCTTTGGTCCCGGCTAAAAACTGTGCAACCTGATCTTCAGACCTACCCAAGCTAAGTCCTCCCAACCACCCAGCAGTAAAGCATATATTCGACACTTGTATGCAACATTTTAACCACGGTTGGTATAAATTCCTGGACAAGTTTTTGGCGGTCAGCTTTGACTTGAGCCACTTCAGCCGAAAGGCCAAGTTTTTCACACTCCAGTACTCTAATCTTCTCCTAGGCAGTCACCAACTGTTAAGTCTTAGGCTCAAGATCTCTTTCTAAACTTCAAATCCTTTCAACCTGATCTGAGGCAGTAGTCCTCCACTCATCCCTCTCCCTCTCTATATCTTTCACCCCATCTACCAACTCTTTCTCTCGAGATGAACATTCAGAATGAGCATTGTCCAGCAAATTGAGTTTATTGGTCAACCCCTTATTATCTTGGGTTACCCTCTGAAGGCTTGACCTCAGATGATCCAACTCCACCAAATGGACATCACTACGGTTCCGCAGATCCACATAATCATGATTCAACTGCTCATGCCTTTTTAAAAGCTCTCCCTAAGCCACAAGGGACTGCCTTAGAGTCTGATAGGCACGACTGATGACCTCCACATTTGAGAGGGACCCCAAGAAGTCATCCTCAGCCGGGGTAGCTAGATGAGAAATCAACTCCTGGCAGGCGCGAAAGGTGCAGACGCGAAGGTCATTGCGAAGCCCCCAGTTGGGCACAAACTGATTGTTCACCATTTCGTCCTCGTTACCCTGATGAGAAGACTGCGGCGAATGAACAACAAAAAAAAAATAAATTCACCATTTCGTCCTCGTTACCCTGATGAGAAGACTGCGGCGAATGAACAACAAAAAAACACAACAAGTTTCAGTAGGAGAAAAGGGGAAACAATAGCAAAAGGGAGAAGACGTACAGTCAAAGACTACATTCTCGTGGACATCATGGTGTTCAAGGTGTGGCAAGGGCTGGGTATCCATCCCAGGAGAGGTAGTCACGCGCGTGTTACCACTAAGGTCAACAACTTCCTTCTCAGGATGGGGGGTGTCCTTGGCAGCCTCAACAACAGTGACAGGCCTTTTAGCAACTTCCAGAGCGGCTTGGTGAAGAGGGGTAGCCGAAAAAGCCTCTTCTGAGCCGGATTGAGTCAGCTCGTTATGTTTCTGAACCCTCCGCTTCTTTCTCAGACCCTCAGCATTCCCAGCACCATTACGTTTAGCCTCTGCCTTTTCAAGGTTCTACTGATCCTTCTTCTCTCTAGCGGCAACAATTTTGGAATTAGGTTTCTCCAAGTTCTTTTGGAAGGGAGTTAGCTTTGGAATTTCAACATGAACCGCTAACAGAGGGGTAACGCGTGGCTTGGGATGTTGGTCCTCGGGAAGGGGATCTCCTTTGCTGACTACTGTTTCGGTCCAAGTAGGGAGCTTCAAGAAAGTGTCCATGCTAATCACTATAAAAAGAAAAAGAAAACATGAAAAATGTATGGAAACCCGACTCAATAAACGGCTAAAATCAATACGATCCCACCCACAAGTTACCATTCTTATATTGATCTCTTATATTGTATTGCAACTTCGGATGTCGGCAAGCCATAGTCAATCCACACACATATAACAAATGATAAGGCGGAGGTCAAAGAGGCACCAAGAACTCGGATAGACGGGCAACGTCATTTTTGTTATAATTTGTCAAAAAATCATCATGGAGATCAGTATCACCATGCCTCCAAGGCATTCACGTCCGGGAATTCCGCCGCCGGCAAATCCAGTAGGAAACAATTTTCTTTTCCACCTTTTCAAGCTTGAGGTACCTTCCCTTAACCATTTCTTAGGTTGCCCACGTCGGGTCGTGTTCTGAAGAAAACCAATTGACTCGACTTGCAAGCTTATGAGGATTAACCCTGGACTAAAAGGTGGGCGGTAGGGTTATATACTTATAACTTATAACGTGTATCTCAAAAATAATAATCCACCCTATTAATCCCCCCATTGGCCTATTTAGCTGGGCGACATGTACCCAAAATGTATATTTACAGCAAGAAAAGTAAGAGAAAACGGGAATCCTCAAACCTCATTGTCAAGCGGCTTCAATAATGACAACCCGATATACATGGATGGAGGCCTATTCATTGTGATGTCCAGAGCGGGAGATGGGATGTGAATCCAAGGGAAATATAGTATCTCATTGTCGGTCGTCTTCAATTCCGGATGGGGGGTAAGCTCAGAGTTTAATATTTGCATAATCAATACTAGGATAAGACTCACGACTTCAAACTTTTCAGAGGCCATCTCTACCGGGGCTCAATACCAGGGAACATATTCTCCTATAAAACAGGATACCAAAAAAGAAAGGAACAAATTATAAATGCAGAAGGGAAAATGCACCTTGGTATATCGTAAGAGAGTAGTTTGGGCGTAATATGGGCAGGTTAGATCGGTGTGTGTGTGTGTGGTGGTAAAAAATAATGAATTGGGTATATATAGGGTCAAGTCTACCTTAAGATACGAAAAGGAGACGTCATACGAGGACGCGATCTCAACCGTCCAGATCGGAGAGGTGGTACACGTGTCGGCAAGAGGCTAAAAAAAGAAAAAAAATCCCATGGGCCAACAACAGCTCAGGCCCAATAAAAAAACCAAGAGGGGGGATCCAACTGGAATGTCTTTCATGATAACATCAGCTGGCCGAAACGCAAGCACTCTGGACTACTGACAGGTAAGTCGATGCAACACATTCTTTTTATTCTGTTTTATTTCACTTCTTAGTATTGTGCCACTTGTCCTCAACTAATATCATTATACTCGGGGGACATGTTTGTGTATGTACCAGACACATTGTGCCGGATGTCAACATATGCCGGAGAACATACGCTGGAATACATAGCCGGAGAACAAGTGCCGACACATTTGGAAAGCGACGTAACACAGCCAGAAGACGACATTGGAAGTGCGCTTTCTATGCAGGAATGTTTCATTTCCCAAGGGGTCCAAGTTTGAATCCTGTCTCTGACAACGTCATGTTGGTGTCCCAGTCGTGTATCAGTCATTACGTCAGACGTAAGTCAACCGTTTGTGACGTTCCACTGTCAGGTTACAAAGGGTAGTATATAATTTGTCAAAAAATCATCATGGAGATCAGTATCACCATGCCTTTAAGGCATCGCGTCCGGAATCGCGCGGCAATCCAGTAAGAAAATTTTCTTTTCCACCCTTTCAAGCTTGAGGTAACCTCCTTAAAACATTTCTTAGTGCCACGTCCGGTCTTGTTCTTGAAAGAAAACCAATAACCCCGCTTGCACAGCTTATAGAATACCCAGACTAAAGAGACGGTAGTGTTAATACTTAAACTTATAAAGCATATCTCAAACAAAATCACCCTATTAACCCCCATCGGCACTAGCTGGGAGACATGTACCCCAAAATGTCTAATCACAGCAAGAAAGAAAGAAGAAAAAGGAATCCTCAACCCTCCTTGCTCAAGCTGCTCAATATACAACCCGGTATACCTCGATGGAAGCCTATTCATTGTCATACCCGGAGGCGGGAGATGGGGATGTAAATCCAAGGGAATACATTACTCATTGACGGTCGTCTTCAATTCCGATGGGGTAAGCTCAGAAGTATAAATATGCATATCAAACTTAGGAAAGACCACGACCTTTAAACTTTCCGAAGCCGTCTCACCGGGCTCACTACCCGACATATCTCCTAAAACAGGAACCAAAAAGAAAGGAACAAATAAAAACGCGGAAGGAAACGCACCTTGGTGATATCAAAAGAGAGTAGATGGGCGAAATGGGCAGGTTAGATCGAGTGTGTGTGTGTGTGGTAAAAATAATGAATGGGTATATATAGGGTCAAGTCTACCTTAGGATACGAAAAGGATACGTCGTACGAGGACGCGATCTCAACCGTCCAGATCGGAGAGGTGGTACACGCGTCGGCAAGAGGCTAAAAAAAGAAAAAAAAGAGCCCATGGGCCAACAACAGCTCAGGTCTAATAAAAACCCAGAGACCAACGAATGTCTCACGATAACACCAGCGGCCGAACGCAAGCACTCCGGACAATGCACAGGTAAGTCGATGCAACACATTCTTTTTATTATATTTTATTTCACTTCTTAGTATTGTGCCACCAGTCCTCAACTAATATCATAATACTGGGGGGACATGTTCATGTATGTACCAGACATATTGTGCCGGACGTCAACATATGTCGGAGAACATACGCCGGAATACATAGCCAGAGAACAAGTGCCGACACATTTGGAAAGCGATGTAACACAGCCAGAAGACGACACGGGAAGTGCGCTTCTATGCAGGTTGTCTTCATCCCAAAGGCCAAGTCTGATCCTGTCTCTGACACCGCACAGGTTGGTGGTCCCCTCGTGTGTCAGTCATACTTCAGACGCTAAGTCAACCATTTGTAACGTCACCAGTCAGGTACAACGGGTAGTATAAATACTTGTTGGGAATTATTGATTTGATGAGACAAAATAAATAAAAGAATGAAACATAAAGACTAAATCTAGCACTATGGAATTCTACAAGCTGGTGGAGGATATTCTACAAAAGATAAAAGATTCCAAAAGATATGATTCTTAAAGATAAAGATGAAGTTTATTAAAGAATTAAAAGATTTAGTTTCCTTATACAATTATGTTTTCCCTTGTAAATCTAGATGGACTCTACTATATAAAGAGATCCCTAGATATAGTTTTATATGTGTGTCAAGATGTAAACACTAGGAAAAGTGTGTGTATGTTCTAGGCGTCAAGTCCTTTAAGTGGACGCCTAGGGTTTGGTTGGTTTAGCCTCAAGGATCTTTGATTCCTTGTTATAGTTTAGATAACACGTTCTAGAATTGATCATCTAGAATTGGGGCTGTTAGGAACGTTTGGTTATTAATGAAGAAACACCTTGTTGAATATCATTGTTCTTATGTTAATTCCGCTATACATATGTTTATGTTCAATGTTATTATCCTAGATATAGATCTAAACAATCTGAGCTTATAACGATCATATGGTTTCCACAATTGGTATCAGAGCCATGTGGCTCTTGATCTAGGTTTTACAAGGTTTTTACAATCGAATTCTTTTTGGTCATATGCTTTTGGTATCAATTCTTTTTGCTCACATAATCATCCATAAGGAGTTGGGTGACAGAATGGAAAGGGCTGCCACTACTGCTTCTAGCTTAGAAGCAGAGCAAGACAGTGGTAACATAAAATAAGACCCAATCCATGGCAACACTTAATGGATCAAGTTCTTAGGAAATTAGTTCAGGTAGTGGTCCCATGTGCCAAGATACCATATTGGGGGATGTGGATGCTCAAACTAGGTTTAAGACTACATCTAAATAGTCCAATAATCCACCTCTCTCAAGAGGTTACACACTTGGAAGTGGGGAGGACAGTATGAAACTATTAGAATTGATGGAACTTTATGTAAAACTGTCAAATATGTTGCATAAAAACAGAAAGAGTGCTTTTGTGAGCCAAAAGAAATGAGAGATTAAGTGAGCTTAAAAATAGAAAGAGAGATGTGTAAATAAAAACAGAAATGAGTGATTATGTGAGCAAAAAGAATTAAGAGATATTGTGAGCATAAAAACAGAAAGAGAGCTTGTGAGAATAATCAATTGATGATAGAAGTCCTTTTTGGAAAGAAATTGAAGTTAGTGATGGTAACTTAAAACTTAATGCTGTTAGTCTTAGGTTATTGGGTTACTTACTACTGTTAGACATAACATTGTGCTGTCAGTTTAAGTTAATGCTGCTAGGCATAATTTAGTGCTGCCAGTTCAAGTTAATGCTGTTGAGGGTGATTTTATAAATACTTCGATCAGGGTTGAATTCTCGATTCTTTATACAGATTTTCAATCAGTTTACTAAAACTATTTAACCGTATAATGAGTTAGCATCAAAATATGAGTTCGAAAATGGAAGTGTATGTTCATTACTGTTATATTAGGTCTCGTCGGTTCATTAAATTAATAGATGTTGTCATAGGGCTAGATTATGTTAGAGCCGGTAAATGGGCTTTAGAATGTAAAGCTATCCTCGAATCACGTGTTCTCGGCGATAGCCAAGTAATCCCGAGCCCGGCCCGTAGTGATTAGTATTCCTAAAGGGCATGCCATGGCCTTACATGAGATTAGCATCAAAATACCCTTCACAAGGATGTGGAGGTGGGAGTTGGTCATATTGAAACATTTATTTTTGCAAGTAAACCTCTCCCAATTTCCATTCTCTCTACTTTCTACTCTCTTATTTTCTTCTACACTTCTTCTCTCATATCCTAGTTAATTTCCTTGTTCATCATATGAAGTGAAGTGATTCAATGGAATTGACCATTGGTGGGTAGTCACGCAGGCCTAGGGTAGATAGTGGTAGTTATGTGGTTAAAAAGCTTAACCACAACATAATCTAAGTTGGATTGATTTTGCCTAGTTTAAAAGTTCGGACGATAAGTCTCAATACAAGGATTAGGCATATGGTGTGTTGTTAAGTGTAGCTTGTACTCTACATTTCTTCTCATCATATCCTAGCTTAATTTCTTGTTCATAATATGAAGTGAAGTGATTATTTGGATTTTGACATTTGGTATCACGAGCCTCGGGTAGATAGTGGTTGTTTTGTGGTTTAATAAGCTTAAACAAAAAAAATTCGTGGCTTATTTTGCTATATAAGTTCACGAATCAAAAAAAAATTTGGCTTATTGGTTTGTTTTGCTTATTTACTTCTCATTTCACTTGTTCTAAACCTTCTTGTGTTTGATTCGTGCTTATAAGATCAAAACTTCGTGGCTTATTTTCATTTTCATGGCTTATTTTTGCTAATAAGCTCACGGTTTCTTGGCTTATTTGGTTGCTTATTTTCGAAGCTTATTTGTGATTGGCTTATTTTTTTGTGCTCACAACCGGTCAAAAAGAGGGGACATAGATCCACATTTTAAGCCTACAAAGACAAGGACACTTTGTTTGTTAGTTTAAGTGGTCCTCACCCGAAAGTGACACCGAGCGAAATATGTAAGACAAGCCCAAGCGGAATATGTAAGTTTAGCTTAAGCGAAATATGCAGGTGAAAGTTCAAGCGAAATATTACTATTAACTAAAATGAAACTCTGCCAAACTTTTTGAAATTCAAGCGAAATATGTTCATTATGAGTTCAAGCGGAATATGTTAAACAGCAAGCGAAACATGCAATTTCAAGTCAAGCGAAACATGTACGATTGAGGACAAGCGAAATACGTTTTAATTTCAAGCGAAATATGCAGTTTTGATTTCAAGCGAAATATGCAATTTAAGTTCAAGCGAAACATGCGGGATTGATTTCAAGCGAAATATGTTTCAATTCAAGCGAAATGTGCAGTCTTTAATTTTCAAGCGAAATGTGTGAATTTTGAAGCGAAATACGTAATTTCCAAGCAAAGCGAAATATGCAATTTTTCTTTCAAGCCAAGCGAAATATGCACAATTGCAAGCGAAACATGTCAGTTTAAGATTTTGAATTTTCAAGACATTCAATTCACAACAAGCAAACCTTAATCTCAATCAATTTGCATTCACGGTTTTCTATTGATTTTTTAAAATCCCGTGAAAGACACAACTCTTTTCTCGGTTTTAATCATAGACTTGTAAAATCCCGTAAACATTTATTGCTTTCTTTTTACCACAACTTCAATCACAACAAATCTACTTAAGATCCTACAATCATTTTTCACTTCATAATTTTCAGTAAAATAGAAACGAAAGATACTTTATCTTCGTGTTCGACTTCGGAAGAACAACAAATGCAACAAATTCAAGACAAAGCAAAAAAGAGTTGCATGGTATCTTTTCGACAACTTCATTCACACCTCAAGCTTCTTTCAAACAACAACTTAAATGAAACTCGAACCGAGTCTGGATTCAAACGTGCATTTGCGAGACTCTTTGGTCAAGATATAGAGACTTTCACAGGCACAATGTTCATGAACATGGACCAACTAGAAAAACAACCTGACAAAGAAGAATTTCAAGAGATTGGATCCATGGCTGCTTTTAAAGTACTCGAGACACAGTTTCAAATGTTCATCAAGTCACGGATGTATATGGATGATGAATATGTTGTAATGACACCCAACTACTTTCTACAATATACTCAACTCGAGATTCCAGAATTCCGTGACACACTGATCCAACACATGGAATCTATTAAGAAGTCGATTGATGAAAGAGCAAAGCATAAACAAGAGTATAACAGTTGGGTGAATGAAAGAGAACTGCAGACAACAGAGGATAAGGTTGATTCGAGTAAAGCATTGGATGCTAGATTGGTTGATATAGAAAGCAGTGGGACAACATTAATAGAGCAAGATACAAGCAGCAGATCAGGGAATGATGCACATCCTGATGATGCAGATATCAGACCCATATATGATGAAGAGCCAATGGCTGATGTAACACCCCCAAAAATATGACAACGCAGCGGAATACCACATGGGGTGCTACTTCATAATACACAGCGCTAGATACAA
>BQNB010134892.1:4847-18243 GCA_026074375.1 Tanacetum coccineum | reverse complement strand
CACTAAGTTTCCACTTTACGAATGTCACCTGAAAAGCATGATAAAAACGGTCAACTATCGAAATAGTTGGTGAGCTCTCATGATTATGTACACAAAATATAGTTTTAGAAAAGAGTAGATGTCCAAACATAGTTCCCAATGCAATATCAAGTTGCCAAAACAAGTCGTGAATCTAAACTGATTCTTATTTCCAAAGACAGTTCTCGTTACCCAAAGTAACGTAATATAAATCAATGTATATGTATGATATAGTGTTTATCCGAGGCACTACTTAAACGCATTCAGCCTTCCAGTTCCGAGTTTAATTCACCTAGTGTAGCAACCCTACACTAAAATAAGTTGCAAGTCCGACAAGTGTCGCAACACAAGTCTTATGTCCTAGTACTATGCACCCCGTTTATAGTGGGAGTGAGGAGGGGCTAATCTTCTAATAACGCTATCCATATGTACTAACGTCTCAATCCCGTTGAGGGGGATATAGTGAGCTAAAAGTAGTGGCGGGTTCCAAGCATACAACAACATACATATCAAGTCCAAGTTCAACACGTTTCTAAAGTTCAACAAGTTCAAATCGAGTTCAATAAGTTCAAGTATGCTCGAAAGTTTAAACACATAAAAGTACGAGCATAATAAGTAAATAAGACACATCATGCTTTCCATCCCAAAATCGTAAAAACGGTAAAAGAGGGGTTGTGAAAAACTCGCCGTAAATAGAAGTATTGACCGAGAAAATCAACAAAGGAAGAAGAATGACAACAACGATCTCAACCGCCACCTATAATAATAGTGGTCCGCGTATAAGAAAATATAATTATAAGAAAATGCATATTTTGCATAAGTATAAATATATATATATTCCGTCATACATGTAATCTTATATTGTAGAATCAATGAGCGCGCCAAACTTACTTTTACCCACAAAGTGTTACGCCTTAAGATTTAACTCCATTTTAACCTATTCCGACTAATATGAAATTTTAATGAAATTTACTCATTTTGACATGTTATCAAGATTATGACATCTAGACGCGAATAAAAGTGATAGACTAACTTATTAATTGAAATTTCAGCTTTAGTTAATATATTTTACGCCTAATCATTCTCCATAACGCTAATTGACAATTAAAAGAATTTCGCCAAGTTTGACTTTTTATTATAAATTTTTCTTAAGTCTGACCCGTCCAAAACGACCGGCTAAATTACATTTTCACGAATCGGACTCTGAAGAATTTTGATGTAAAATGACGTTTCAGACAACTTTTTAGTTTTAGCCGAGACCCGAAACCCAACAGAAAATGACCAAAATACCCCTGTAAATTTCTGCAGAAACTTTATTTTTCTAACTAAAATGTAGTATCTAATTCTAAGCTTTTCAACCCGTTAATACACGTTTTCAGCCTTAGTTATCCTTACGGAAAGGTAAAACGGCATTTTAAACAACTTTTTAGTTTTACCCGAGACCCAAAACTTAACAAAAAATGACGAAAATGCCCTTTTTCAATTCTGCAGCAACTTAAAAAATTCAGCAAGTGCTGATTGGATTTGTATAATTTTTTAGAATTTTAAATGGCCGCCAAATGTTTGTTTTTAAGAGTTAAAAGTCGAATTTTATATCGAAACGTTCGTATTAATGTCCTTTATCATAATTCCTCCTCCCCCATCCACCGCCATATTATAACCACCCAACCCCCTGCCTCTTTAAGGGTGTGCCTAACACAATGCCCTCTCCGCCATCCACCGGTCACCCATCCACCAAGCAGATATTGCCACCAACACAACACCCCCCACAACCCCCCCATTCCCCCCCACCCCGCCGATAAATGCGGAAAAGAAAAAAATAAGCCTTCCGATAAGGAGAAACCACGAGAATGGCTACATTATTGGATATAATTGCCGAAAAAAATGAGCACCCAAGAAAAATTGTAAAACTAAGAACCTATCTCTTTCGAAAGTGGGAGAGATCAATTAAAAAACCTCTTCCAAAGAAAGAAAATTGTTAAAAAGCGTTAGCTCCTTTACTATTGAAGTAGAGGCCGAACCACTCAACATTGCTCATAACGAACTCCCCATAATGAACAAATTCAGTGTACAGTTTATCATAATCTTAAATTTCGCGCTCAACTGATCAACACACAGTTTCATTCCACCATCCCAAATCCCCACCTATCAATAAGAGACGAAGAAAATTCCAAAGATACACGTTTTTTTGTATCCAAAGTTAGCTCTTGAGGAACGTAAACGGAAAAAATTTAAAAATAATTTAGGAGCTTAGTAGAGAAGTGGGAACCCAAGTGCCCATAAATAGCCAAACAAGCACAAACAAAATAATCAATTTCGAAAACATGATCATTTGAATGAAAACTACATAATACATCCCAAAACACAGAGAATACCACCAAGAAAACCACGACTGAAGGTCAACAACATGGTCGAAAAAGTTTAATTTCCCCATAAAAAAGACTTGATGGAAAATAATTCAATCGACTACAAAAAACAGCTTAGTTTATACCATCTTTGAATAAGTAGCGAGAAAATTAATCCTATGTATTATGACATAAAAATAACTTTAACTTTAAACGTCCTTATATCCCATCCCAATAAGGGAACTGTAAGACTGGGTGTAAACTAACTCTCCTTAAGTCCCAACACCTCCCGTTGGGGTTGGGGATGGGTGAGTGTGTGGTTTGGGGGTTTTTGGGGGGTTTTATTTTGGGTTGTGGTGGTGTTGGTTTTAGGTTGGGGAGTAGGGGATAGGTTTATGGGGGGGGGGTGAGGGCGGTGTTCAAATAGATCCGAAACCATGAAATACGGGTATAATGCACAGGTTACGGGTCTTGGAAGGATGGGAATATCCATTTTTCGTAACGGTGGATATAATATCCATTATGAAGGGATTGAATATCTAAACCAAAATTAAGTATAACAAAAACACCGAACCCTAATTGAAGGAGAGCCATACGCGGTCTATTATGCTCACCTCTATTTACAAGTTAGACTTTTCCCTAACACTTTTTTTTCGAGAAAAACTACATTTTTTCACTTTTTTAAAGTGCGAGTAAAAGTAAGGCTATTACTTACACTTTGTAAAAAGTAAGACTATTACTTACACTTTGTAAAAAGTGTGGGTAAAAGTAAGACTACACTTACACTTTTTAGAAAGTGTGGGTAGAAGTAAGACTATTACTTACATCTTTTAAAAAATGTGGGTAAAAATAAGACTATTACTTACACTTTTTAATAAGTGTGGCTAAAACTAGACTTTTACTTAAATTTTATGTAAAGTGTTGGTAAAAATTAGACTTTTGCTCACACTTTTTAAAACGTGTGAGAAAAACTAAACTATTACTTACATTTTTTTAAAAAGTGTAAGTAAATATGTACTTTTACTTACACTTTTTTTGTGTGTCATTAAAAGTTGTGTCACTAAATGCCTCTTTTTTTAGTGGCTGTTAGTTTACGGACCTCGTGTGATATAACAGCTGATTTTCGTTCACTTCCCATCATGATTTTGTCTTTTGCATATTCGAGGTCAGACATGATTTTCATTCACTTCCCATCATGATTTTGCCTTTTGCATATTCGAGATCAGCGCCAAAAAATCTAGGTGTTCGTCTGGCTATCACAGACAAATCCACGTCGTTTTCCTTTAAGATCTATTGACAAAAAGAAATTTTATTAGTTGCTACACAACAACTAATAATTTCAAGAATATTATATTTTCATATTTTCATAGTGAAAATTTCTTCAAATTCACTACCACTACACGAGAAGAATGGGACACCTGCTTCTCCAGGCTAACATGGTCTTTCCGGTCCCGGTTGGGCCCATAAGTAAAACACCTTTTGGGAGATTCCGACCAAGACGAGTGAAGCGCTACAATAAGTGAATATAAACGTTATTACTTTGGCTTTGTTTATAGAAAAAGAAAGAGGTGATTAAAAAAGATGCTTCTTTTTAAGATGTAAACCAATGCTGCATCCAACATATAGTTTCATTATATGACGTTGATAGACGCGGCTAGAGTAAGAGTTTACTCAAAAGGTTTGATAAGTGATCTTGATCTTCTTTAAGACCGCGCAATCGTTTATAATGGAAGCATGATGATTCCATGCCTGGCTAAAGACCAAGTATAGGTTATATGAAAACATACTAAAACTTAAGATAACCTGGCTAACATCTATTGTACTTACTAGACTGATCACCAAGCACAACTATCTATCTCACGATATACACACACCACCATCTATCTCACATATAGCTGGATTTAACTAAGGCGAAGAAGCTAAAAATGAGAAGAAAAAAGAGGTTTTCTAGAAATGAGAAGAAGCTAACCGGAACCAACACGTGATGCTAGAAAGAAGACATATATTTATTGAATAAGCTAAAAAAACAACTAAAATGGATAAAAGGGAGTGTGTTTTATACCTTATGCTCTGTTCTCGAGTTATTAAAGGAGTGAAAAGAAAGGAAAAGAAAGGAAAAGAAAAGCTAGTGAAATTTTTTTTACTATGCACCTTGTGTTCTCGAGTTTGAAATTAGTAGGAAATAAAGAAAGAAAAGAAACATAAAAATTTACTTTTATGCCCTTTAAACAAAATATCTGCTACTAATTTAATTTTTTTTAATAAGCCATTTGTGATTAATATACTTTTTTATTTAAAATATTCTTTAATCAAACTAACAAGTAAAAATGCGCATAAAAAATATGCTGGTCCATGTCGTGAATATAATTGGCCCATGTGCAAACCCAAGAAAGCCCAAGAAATCACTAGCCCTAATAATCGCTAAATAAAAAAAACGATGCGTTATTTTGCAGTAGGACTTTTATTAGTTTCTTATTTTGAAAAAATGAAGATTACACAGTGGTTGAAGACTCTCTGTGGTGGAAGAAATGAGGGTAAATTTGTCAATATAAACACTTTCCTTCCCAATCCGCCCAAATATGGGAGGAAAGATTTAGAACAAAAAACCTTCAAATTTTCCTTCCTTTTCCTTCACTTTCCTTCCCTTTCTTATTAAAATAAAACTCAAGAACACAAATATGTTTTTGTTCCCTTTCATTTCCTTTCTTTTCTTCTGAAAATAAAACTCGAGAACTGAGCGTAAAGGTTTGAACCAAGGGCGGAGCCAGGAATTCGTATTGAGGGGAGGGGCATAATAATTTATATGTTATCATACACTTCATATATCATTCATTCTACCGATTCAACGTATCAACCATTCTGATCAATTTATAACACATATGAATATTCAACTGAATCTCTACATAATAAAAATAAGCAACACCAGATGACGCAATTATTATATATTATGTAAGCGTTAAATATCCAAATGAAAAAATAGTTTTGATAACCGATCTCCATAACAGTTTTGTACTAAATGACTAAATACTCAAAAGTGTAAAAAAAGAAAAAAAAGAATATAACTAAAGAACCATGTTTATTCTGTATAAATTGTCATTTTGAATTTTTTACTATCGAAGTAGTACAAAAGTTAAAAACCATTAGAACTTTTAGAAAAACTACATCAAAGTTAAGATAAACAACCAAATACAACTAGTTTTATTAAAAATTTCGTATAAGTAAATGTAAGGTTATAGCTGCACTGCACGTTTTACGTACAAAGTCAAACAAGCAACCATATTTCTATCGTAAATGTCACCATATTAAATCATTGTTTGCCGGTTTGATATGGTTTTTCATGAAAATGCAAAGGTTAAAAATAGCAATGAAATGTTTAAAGGCTTAAAGCTAATAGCCTAACATGAATACTACGTAGCATCTAGACAAATTCACGGACATTCAAATAAATAAATTACCTAATAGAAATGACAAAAGTAAAAAAAAACAATCTACTATAATCAAGGTTATAAATAGCGTGAGGCGTGGCGTGGCGGCATTACCAAGCCTCACGCCTTGGCGACTATGGCGTAGCCTTTGTGTTTTTTTGGCGTGGCTTAAGGCGGCCCAAAATATGAAAATATTTATATATTTATATCATATTTCATATATATTGAGTTTACATAAAGCGTTGTACATATGAATAAAGTTAAGAAATTATCCTTACATGTAATATTCTTCATTTTGAAAAGAAATTTTTTTATCGGAGTTAAATCTAAAAGGCTTGTCATGCCTCGCGCCTTTTCACGCCTCATCTCACGTCACGCCTAGAGTCGACGCCTTGGTCCATTTCTTAACGTGGAGGTCATGCCTCACGCCTAAGCGACGCCTTTGCGCCGCCAATATGCGCCTTTTAGAACACTGACTATAATACCATATATAAACTATCTTTCTATCTTTTAAGTCTTCTTCTCCACCTAAGTCAATCTAACTACCATTTATGCCACATACAAGATGACCGGAAAATTGCATTCGAGTGAAAAAATGTTTTTCAAAAGCAAGAGCAAGCTCCAATGAGACATAATCATCACAAAACCTCTTTATAATATAAATTCGATTCATAACACTAAAACTTGATGCCCCTACTTTTTGTGATGCCCTGGGCCAGTTGGGGGTGGTCGAGCACCCGCTAGCTACCCCATTGGCTCTGCCCATTGTTTGAACAGGTTGAGTAAATGGTTGGTGAGGTTGATAGCTTGTGATTTATTTGAGAGGGCATCTTTTACTCTTTCAAAAACTTGAGAGTACAAAGTAGCTTGTAATGTTGACATATCATTTGCTAGTAGCTCATGTCCCAAAAAACAGTAGTAGCCACAATGTTGGCCTTTTCCATTGGAGGCTCCCTAAAAATAGTACCATTGAAATTGAGTTTGGAATTTGAATTTAAAATTCCAATCTCTTGAACACAATCTGAAGTGTGACGTGGAGCAACCGTTTGTAGCTCTTGGGTATGGGGATGTACTTCTGATGTAGTGCTAGAGAAGACTTTATTATTTTTAGGAATTCCGAGAATTTCCGAAACCCGAATCGCTAAAGAAGTCATATTGCCGATATCAATGGTTCCAACATCACAAATCGGTGTCGTATCTGTTGGGATTTTAGATCTAATTAACAATTAAACATATCACGAGTACGCAACGGAAAGATCAAACACGTATAGAACTTATGATTAACAAGGGATTAAAGATATATACCTTTAGCAAGGAACGTTAGACTGCTTATAGCAATAAACGTAACAATATACGCGTGTGTATAATACCACGTGAAACCACTAAGATCAAAAGAATGATCTCTTTAAGTATTCACACACAATACGTTCTTAGCAAACAAGTATATGCTAGTACTAATAGTGTTTAACCAAACGATCTCTTCGTCTTTGAATCAATCAACACACGAAGCACCTTCTTGATAGTAAAACCGCAACACGAAAAACCCTAAGGGTTTGTTTGTTGGTTCGTTTGACAAGGGGAAGGAGAAAATCGAATCCCTCAAAGGGTTTTGAGGTTCGGTCGGCCAAGGGAAGGAGCAAGGAGAGATTTAGGGTTTTTTTTAGGTTTTAAGTTATATTTACAAAACACCATAAGACCTCATTTCATAGCCCTTGCAATCTTGGTGAGAAAGAAAGCAATCCCCTTCCATATGGAAGGAGATATTCGGAAAAGGAGAATTTACACCACCTCATTTCTTTTCTATTTTGATATTTGTCTTTAATATTAAGACTAGATAAATATTCTTTTTAATTTGAAGAAGTTTTTTTTAAACAAACAAAACACACAATAAACCAAACAACACCAATAACCACTCTATACTACAACTTACCCACACAATTACAAAACACCAAAAAAAATAATCTACCGACAATTCCATACACCCCAAACACAACCCAATTACCTTAATCCCTCATAACCTAAATCTATATTAAACCCCTCCCACATCAAACATCCAAACCCACAAAAAAACTCACTATAACCCACATCACATACCTTACAAAAACAAACCTCAAAATAAAACAACATACACCACCTCAACTCCCACCACTCAACAAACACCTAAAACCTCTTACCCCACATCACCAAAATCTTCTCTAATATTTCTAAGACTTACACCTAACACGGATAGTCATTCCTGTCTCTCAAACTCCCCCATACAACAAATTTATTAATTATATAGATGAACAATATAGATATCAAAAATCATCTCTCTCTCTCACACTCTCCAACCACAAAACACACACAAAAACCCACACACACACTCTATTATATATATATACAACTCACACTCACTACACTACATCAACCTCTAGAGATACAAAACCACAATATAACCACTCTCACTCTCATTCACACCACCCCAACCACAACCCCCACACACAACCCAACACACTCAACCCCACAACTTCACACTCACACACACCACACACACACACAAACACAAACCCAAAATACAACAACACAACCACACCAACACTCTACTATATACACACCCACCCCACCCCACCCCCACACACACACACACAAACCCAACCAAACCCCAACAACCACAAACACACACACACACCCCACAAACAAACACACCCAACCCACCCAAAAAAATCAACCTCAACCACCACCAACAAACACCCACACACCAACCCCCCACCAACACACCACCCCCCCTCTCTCTCACTCTATTCAATCTCAACACATTTATATCAAACTAACTCAAACTTACACAAGAATCCCAATAACCACCCAACCCCAACACCCCCACACAACAACAACTAAAATACTATATAAACCCACTCACACCACACCCACCCAACACCACCACACAAACCACACCACCCCAACCACCCAACAACACAACACACACACACCCACCCCCCACACCCACCACCCACACCACCACAAACCATCACACTCCACACACAAACTACCAAACTCCACACACACCACCACCCCAACCACCTAAACATAGCCCAACATACACACACAATCAAAAACTCTCACACACTCACTCCAACACACCTAACCACCACCCCCCAAACACCCCAACCACACACCACACCCAAAACACACCCCCACTCTCCCACTCACCAATCAACTAATACACATCTCTCATCCACAACAATCAATCCTCACACTATATCACACACACTCAACATAAAAACATAACCCTACTATAATAAACAAAAACTACCTATCTCACACACACCCCCAACCCACCCACCCCCCATCTCACCTAATATAACTATCATTCTACGATTAACTCATCTCATCTCCACATCCCCCAAAAAAAACAAACACCAACCCACCCCACACCCCCACCACCCCATTATACACTCTACTCATCTCTCTCTTCACACTTCTATCACAAAAACCAAACAAATATATGATATACATAAAAAAAATCTCAAACAAACAATCTTCTTTAATTATATTATATATCATTACTTACCCCACCCTTCAATCATATCAAAAAACACCCCAAAACCAAAAAACCCCCCCCCACACACAACCCAAAACCAAAAAACAAAAACCCAGATCCACACACACAAACCACCCCCCAAAACAAACCTCATCACACTCTCCTTACCAAATAAAACACTTCCAAACATAAAACCCACACAAACCACACCCCAATCATCCTTATCACTCACCACTCACAACATCTCTACATATCTTATCTCACCACTCTACTATTTATCCCCCCAACACCCCCTCTCCCACCACTCTCTATCACTCATCGCAACCCTTCTCGCTCATCCTCTCTTAATGTATCACACTCTACCTCTCTCCACCCACCCCTCTCTAATCTAACATATATATAACACCCTCCTTACCTCTACACTTATATACCCCCTCACACACAACACTCCTACAAAAACAACCCACTCTCATCAACCCTAAAACACACACTATTCACTACAGAAACAACAACACTCCATTCTAACACACACCCCTACCACTAAATTCAATACAAACAACCCTCCCCAACAACAACTCAACCCACACCCATTTCCAAACACTACTATTTAGCAACACACCCACACACATACAACTAAACAAACTCAACCCTCAAACTCTCTCATACACAAAACATACCACAAAAAAATTTTCTACAAAAAAACCCCAACAACATTACCCCAACAACAAACAACCATCCATATCATACACAACAAAACCAAAAACACACCATAACAACAAAATCAACAGCGTCTCAAACCTCTCACACACTCACATATATATTCACCTCCACCCACAACACCCCCACATACTACACCACCACTACCCACCCAATAACAAATTTACAACACCCTCAACCCAACCAACAAATAATTCTAATACTTCAACACTAACTCTCTCACTTACTTTTCTGGAGAAACTCACACTCCTAACTCTCTCAATAACTCCCTCAACTCAAACTCACACACCCAATACAAACTTCAAAGAGATACTACCCTCCAGCCTCCCTAACAACATTAATCACAACCTCATTCTTGTCTCTAACCTTCCAATAGCTCAACAATAACAGAGTGTAATCACCCCTACTTAATACTCAACACACTCAACTCACATAACCCCTAAATCAATTTATATGAAGACATAGATAATCTGTGTGTGATGGTCGATAGCACTTCACAACATAATATTTATATACCTTCTTCTACCTAATAAAACTACTCATAAAGATCGCTTATAGCTCAGAAGTTCCTCATTAAAAGGAGTCGTCAAATGGTAGATTTTAGTCTCAAATGAATCGCGCTTCCACAATTCAATATTTGTATGTGTTATTGTGTGGTTCTATCTATGCTATTTATTATGTTCACTATGAGTTTTGGTGGTACGATGTGATTCGTTTCTTTCTAGCACTATAGACAACTCTATAGACTCAATACCCTTCAACAACCAAACCAATCCATATAACATCCAATAAACATAAACCTCATCTCACTCTGTCCACACCACCCTCCCAACTCAATCATCCCGCTTACACTGCTCCCATCCTACTCACTCCCCAATAAAATCCCAATACAAATATTTCCACCCCAAGCTCCACGCCTCTCATCACCTCTACAACCTCACACTACTCAAGCTCTGCACCCCAATTTTTCAATATTAACATATTTAACAATAATGTGTATTTACCTTAAAAAGATACGACACCCTCTCGCACCCTCCACACTTCGCCACTCATCACGCATCGCTCGAGTCTCGCTCTCTGTCGTATCTACTTTAAGGTAGTATTATTTGTCGTCGTGTGTGTGATGTGTGTGTGTGTGTGTCTCCCATTTACTTAAATGAGCAGATGGTACTGCCCATAGTGTAAGTAGACGTTAAATTAGTTAGGCTCTTTTAGATGCTAAACAATATAATAGATTAAACATTTGGTACAAGATTATGCTCTACCCCCTCATACTCTCTTCATAACCAAACCAGCCCCCTGCAGAGAGTAGTAGGCTCATCTCGACTTCTCGCTGATAATGAAATTATTTCTTAGAAACTGAATTCACTCTCTCCTCTCACTTCGCCTCCATAACGTTGGAACAAATCATTTTCTCCACCGGAGAGATCTAGGTAGTAGTGGGGATTTACCTGCTAAGGTATAGATGGTGCATTCTCCGACCATCTTGTAGTTCCTCCGTACCGCAAACCCGCACACCGACCGCGCTACTGTAATCTAAGTATCAAGGGGGGCCAAGGTGCGGCTACAATATATACTTATAACCTAAGGGTATGTGTGAAATTATTCCTTTGGCGTTCTTCATTTCGCACGTAATAACTAAAATAAGAAACACAATTGCCCCACGTACAAATAGATGAGAGGAGAGCTCTCTTGTTTTTTTTTTTTTTTTTTTATTAGCTTCACTTGCTTCTTCGCTAAACCCCTGAAGATCAAGAGAACTGGCAGAAACGAAAAAGAAGAGATGAGAAAGTGAGATGAAAGTGAAGAAGAACCAGGAGAGTATAGAAAGAAGAAGGAAGTACAGAAGGAAACCTACTTGCTTTTGTTCTTGTTCGTTTAAACAACTCTAGCATGGTACACAGGACAATTCCATCTTCCTATGACCCTCTCAGTGCAGTGGGGCAGGTCTGGGCGTGCTTGAAGTGAGGGGGGCGGAAGTGCTCTGGTGCGTGTTGTGGGGGGTGGGGATTGGGGGGTGTGGGAGGGCGGGAGGGACGAGGGTGATGTTTTAGGGGGCGGTGGGGGGGGGGGGGGGGGGGGGGGGGGGGGGGGGGGGGGGGGGGGGGGGGGTGGGGGTGGGGGGGGGTGGCGGTGGGAGTGTTTACTGGGGGTTTACTGGTCAGGGAGCGGGGCTGGGGTTGGGTTTTGGTTCCCGAGGGGGGGGGACTTGATAAGGGGTATTGCGTATAGGTTGTTTCTTTGTGGCGTTTGGTCCCTTTTGGTATTGGGTCCATACACCGCGTGTTTGCTGCAGGTAGGATGTTTGTGGGTGTTGGTGGTTGTTGTTTAAGCCTTTTTTAGGTAAACCCTTGTTTGGTTTTTTATATTCAAATGGATTAACGCCCCATGAGCATAGCATGTTAGCTCTCACTACGGTCGTGTGTGCCCATCATATCACCATGTTATTGCATATATGTCATTTCTTACATATCCAGAAGAAAAAAAAAGGAAAAGGAAGGAAAAGAAAGAAAGGAGAAGTAGAAGAAAAAAATCTTTTAGTCTGGCCATTTAAGATAGATATAGTCTACTATAAGATCCTGTGGGTATCTTAGCACTATTGCACATAACCAAGTCGTTCCAATTGAATCTACATTCCTTTCTTTGGATGAATATTATTGACATATTATAATATGTACATATGCAGCAAGGCAAGAGCAAACTGGTTTTACCCTTCCTCTTGTTTGCAAGTCATATTGGAAAGGTTTTTGGATATATAAAGTTTGGAGATTAGGTGGTCAAACTCTCTACCTCTAGCTTGTTTTTAAAACAGCTTGTTTTTCAAACATAGCTTTAAGCTCTTTTATCATGTCATATGGTGAGGAGTTTTCAAACTGTCTATGAAGCTCAGCAGTCATACTACCAAGTATAAGACAAGCAACCTCATTATATGCATCGTAAACTACATTCTCTTCTAACAGCACATTTGCTGCGGAATTAGCAGTAGGAGATGCAGGTAATGGTTGTTCAATGACAAATATTTTCTTTTCAACTCTCAAGACTAGCTTGAGTTGACGAAACCAGTCATTGAAATTGTTTCCAGAAAGTCTTTCTCTTTCAAACATCGACCTGAAAGCCAAATGGTTTATGTTTTTAACAGGGTGTGTCATCTATAAAACATAGTTAAAGTTTAAAAATTAGTATTTTCGATAAAACTTCTTGAAAAAAAATAACTACCCATGTTTAATCAAATAAACAATTAATTTTCCAAAGACTAGGATCCTACGTGACGTACCACCACCACATCAGTTGATCTGCTAGTGATGGTGTACTCAAAAGGTAATTGACGATCAATAATTGCCACCGGTGCAATTCCTAGAACATTATGGGACTTA
>BQNB010134891.1:0-14507 GCA_026074375.1 Tanacetum coccineum | reverse complement strand
TTAAAGTGTTAAACTAGTGTCAATGGAGGAAGCACCAGCAAGTGCGGTATATCAATATATCATATGTGGGATTTTAGACACAAGCATTGTAGAAAAGATTATAAAATATACATTAGAATGATCTATTGGGTAGTTTGATGGTGTGTAATTCGTAAACAAGATGTGTATTCCGTACTATAAGAAGAAAACAATATACGGAACATCCTCGAATAGTTAAATAGTCTACATTTAGTCCTTATTAAAGAACATTCAAAGTTTTTAGTACGTTTAAGCATGATCGTTTGGAATTAGTGTATCTTCTATTACTCGCTACTGATTTTGTGCACAATGGGCCGGTTGTTCAATTTGCTTTGCATAAACATACTGAATTTAGCAGCTGCAAGTTGAGTCCAAATTAACAAAACATTTTCCGGAGTAAAAAGTTAACGAGACAAAATAGCGTATAAAGAAAAGTTGTATGTGAAAGGAATCATTGTAGCTCAAAGTTTCTCTCATGACACTCTTCGATGTTACTTCAAAATTCACCTAGAAAGTCCATTTGTCATACACACCTGGGTTCTAATGTCTTATAATGGCTTAACTATTTGACATAAAGTGTTATTAATGGTTTTGTTGTTAGATATCTATATAAGTTATAGTTTCTGTAGCACTTTACGGATGTTGTTTTCTCCATTACGATTCATTAGTATATCCACTTGAAGATAAGAGGGCTCGGTATCATAACGCCGTGGGGGCGATTTCAACGCCGTGTCCGGCGTTATGACACCGTTGTGTCAAAAATAGCCAACGGTGGTGGTGGCCATGTTAACACCACCACGCCACAACACCATCTTTTATAAAAAAAAAAATCATTTTACCCCCTCCAACGTTAAAAAACGGCTACAAATTTTGAATTTTTTTTGTTTTTTTTAATACCCTTATATATATTAACAAAACTCAACTATTTTTCACATAAAAAAACACAAACACTCTCTACACACAAAAATGAATCTATTTTTTTTCAATGAATCAAAATAACGATGATGATGAAGAACGTCAACCCACCGTTTTCGAAATCGATGAAGAAACGACGTTTACTTTTTGGAGCAAGCGTACGCGTATCACCAACAATTGGTTGCCGAAGAAAATCGTCCACGACTTACCCAGAACCCAATCAATCGTGACCGAGAGGGGGCCGAAGAACGATTGATGGCCGATTATTTCAATGATCATTGCAGGTATCCCTTATATTATTTTCGAAGAAGATACCGTATGCGCCGAAAACTATTTTTGAAAATAGTGAAAGGCATTAGCACTTATGAGGCCGATCCTCTTCCCGATCATTTTAATTTTTTTAGAGTTCGACCCGATGCTACGGGTCGAATGAGTCTTAGTGTTATTATAAAATGCACAGCGGCCATACGCCAATTGGCATACGGCACCACGCCCGATGCGTTTGATGAATATTTGCAAATGAGTGAGCGTGCTGCACGTGATTGTCTATTTCATTTTAATAAGTGCATTATTTCTTTGTACATGACCGAGTATTTAAGAAAGCCAACGTTGGAAGATGTTGAAAACATATATAATAAACATCTTACGACTCATGGTTTTTCGGGAATGCTTGGAAGCATTGATTGTATGCACTGGGAATGAAAAAATTGTCTAGTTTCATGGCAGGGACAATACGATAGAGGAGATAAAAAAATAAATACTATAATGCTTGAAGCTGTTGCTTCGCAAGATTTGTGGATTTGGCATGCGTTTTTTGGGGTAGCAGGTGCAAATAATGATATTAATGTTTTAGATAATTCTTCGTTATTTGATTACAAAGCCCCTGTAGCTCCGTATGTGGTAAATGGTGTTGAGTTTGAAAAGGGGTATTACTTAGCCGATGGTATTTACCCACAATTGGCGACTTTGGTGAAATCTTTCACGGTTGCAAATGACGCGGAACATGCTTACTTTAAAAAGTGTCAAGAAGGTGCACGGAAAGATGCCGAACGTGCTTTTGGTGTTCTCTAAGGACGTTGGGGAATAATACAACAACCAGCACGTCAATACCATGTCAACACCATTCGTCGAATCATGTATTCTTGCATCATAATGCATAACATGATTTTAAAAAATCAGAAGATGACGGTTTTTGACTGGAGCGATGTGTACGCTAATCCGTCAAGAAATATGCAGCGTACATGGATTGAAAGGTGTGAAACTTAACGTCAAAAAAATAAAGAAATACATAATGCATAACATGATTTTAAAAGATCAGAAGATGGCGATTTTTGACTGGAACGATGTGTATGCTAATCCGTCAAGAAATATACAGCGTACATGGATTGAAAGGTGTGAAACTCAACGTCGAAAAAATAAAGAAATACGAGACCGAGAAATGCATCTTAGTCTTCAACGAAACCTTATGAAGCATATTTGACAAGAAGTTGAACACGAAGATGAAGACTTTTAGTCGCCGGGGCGTATGATTTTTTTTTTGTATTTTTTTAATTTCCGTATGTTTTTTTAATTTCGTATGTTTTTTTAATTCCGTATGTTTTTTTTAATTCTAATGTGTAATATTGTTTAATGAAATATTTTAGTTTGTTTAAGGGTGTGTTATGAAAAATTAAAAAAGTGGAGCTCAAAAAGTGATTTTTGTGTTGGTGTTATGGTGTTATGACACCTGATGCTCTAAGTACTTTTAATGTGCAATGTAAGAATAAGCTTTTTCGGTGCACCATCATAACTATAAAATTCGAAGCAATTAAATTTGCATATGCTGCACGAACCATTACAAAGTCTATTAAAGAAGAGCGAATAAACTCGCATCTTAAAGAACCTAGAATTTATTCAAAGCACAATCTCAAACTAACCCATACACTACTTCAACATAACATAACGTAACTCCAATTGAAAGTTTGAAACCACCACCCTTCAAGGAAATGTAAAAGCTGCAAAACACAATGTCATCCTCCGCAACACATCACAACAAGTACTACGATGTGTCAATTTCAACTTGTTTACTTAAGAATGGGTCGACTTATCTTAAAAAACTCTCCTTAACTGTGCTAACGAATAAAATAAAATAAATTTTTTAGTAACATATTTGTATACTAATTAACTCAAAAAAATATGTGGAACAAACGTGTGTTTTGGCATTGCGTTACTTAAATTTATCCGCTTTTACCTGCCAAATCTATGGAAAAACAATATTAATCAAAGAAACTAAGTAACTAACCTCTACATCGATAGCCAATGGGTCGATCAGCAAATATTGCATCTTTTAGGAATGGACATAGCAAACTCGGGTGTTAGTACAAAAACCGTGTAGGGGGGTGAAGAAGTAGAATTTGATGTTGATCTTGTATTAATCAAAGTAATGAGATGGTAATCTGCACAAATGAGAGTAAACCGTTAGCCTTATCGCGGGGCGGACCCCACGATTAAGCTCCGGCGTGAGAGTAAGTATACATGTTTGTCAGAGAATCAGAGAATGTCAGAGTATGTGTGTGTATTAATTGTCAGACAGAATGTACCTTTTTGGGGTGTGAAATGACCCCTATTTATAGGCAAGCCTAATACTAGGGTTTCCTAGTATTTCGCTTGCGACTGTTAGTAGCCGGAGTGGGTCCCTTGTCGGGCAAAGGTCCACGTGTAATCGTGTCTGCGGACGCGAGTATTCTTCCGCGGTCAGTGTTCGTCCGCGGAGGTGCAATGGGTACGGCTCTGAAGATACTCACGTGCGTCTTTGAAATATCCGGAGCGTGACCCTTGTCAGGCTTAGCGGTCCGGCTATTTGTTGTATTGGGCCTGGGCCCATATGCGTATATTATGAACTAAGCCCAGTAAGCTTGGTGCTCATACTATACGTCATCAAGTCCCCCCAGTCTAGTTTGCTTACTGTACGCGGTACAATTATAGCGTGCGGTGAGCGTTACTAGACTAGAGTTCCGTTATCAGATTTTCTTCTGCTCCTGCCTTGTTCCGCGTCTTTTGCGTCGTTTTGGCAGTTTGTCGTTGGTTACGTGGGTTCTTCGTGTCCCTTTATCTTCTGCGTGATTTGACCGCCTGGGTCCCATATCCAGCTGTTATCATCATCTTTTTACTTTATCTTTGTACCGTTGATTGGGAAGTGTCTTGGCACGTGTCATCATCCTACCTTTACCTGACTTAAATATACCATGGGTATAAATAGTCGATTCATGCCCTACTGTTTCTTTTTTCATCTCTTCCACTTTTCCACCATTGTTGATAAATTTCAAGGTTTTCTAGTTGCACAGCCTCCCGGTTTCCTATAAAGAAACCAGACTCCATGCTATATAGAACAATTTTTAGTATATTTGTTTACTGCTTGTAGGACTCGATATAAAAAATAAAAGTAAATTTTTTACTCGAATCTATTATTATGACATGAATAGGTAAAAAGGTCATTCTAACACTAAAGGCTATTTTATACCAGCTGCCATTTATAATCCACTAATCCCAGCTTAACCGATTAAGCGTGACCACCTAGCTCAGCATAATGCTTTTTAGAACACTGACACACTTCATGCATAAAAACACAAATAATTTTATTTTGAAAGCATGTAAGATAAATATTGCTAACTTACACCTGTGCTGCAAGACGTGTTCTGATGAGATCTAAAGGATATGTAGCCGTAGCAGCTGTTATTCCTGACATTCTACCGCCTACAAAGTGCACACAACTACACAAGCATCTGTAGCTGCAGTTTCACTATTATCTCCAAACAAACATGTACAACTTAATTCTAGATATATCTATGAATACCTTGTACCTTCTGCAAGCTAGAGACCTGCAAAGATAATAACATGAAAACACTTCTAAAAAATTAACCACAAGATATTTACGGATATAAATGGATTTTTAAATACGTCTCTACACGAATCTATATCCAATCAAAGAATATAATCTATGAATCTTCTCAAAAGAGAGATGAATATGGATATGGGTTATCAGTTATGAGCTTAAATAATACAAAATATGAAGTAAGGTTATCCTAAGAAAAAAAATTATGATAAAGTGATGATAACGAAAATTCCTTAGGAGTAAGCATTAATGATCAAATAGAAAAAATGAATTTATTTATAGTCATAACACCAAGCCACCTGGTTCAAGCAAGGTGAATCATTATTAGAATGGCTAACATGAACTAAACAATCCTGAAGACACAAATCTTTTTCTTCTTCTAAACCTGTAAGAAAATAATCTCGATCAGAATACTTGCCGAAAATCTGAATCGTGGGTTGTGATATAAAACATGTAGTTAGTACAAGAGGAAAGAGTAGATGTTTTTTATTGGCATTTTAGTGAGGATTTGAGGGTGATAAGTATCCTAAAAATAACACTAAATGAGTGTGAATATTGTGACATTACTGAGCAATAAAATAAAAACATTTTCAGATTACATACGACAAGCATGCACAAGTACCCTATACCTCCTCAACACGTAAGGTACAATATCGATCATCGATATGCTCTACTATTTTATCCATAGAAAAAACCTACATATACAGCCACAAAGTGTTGAAGCAAAGTAAAACACATAATAGTAGCGGGATTACAAAGAAACATAGGAAGTCAAAGTGTATGATAGAACTTAGAACATCACATACCTAGCAAATTATATGTCAGAATATCTCAAGTAGTCAAGTTTCGCAATCTTAATAGACAACTCAATCAGTTCACCAAACAAAACAATTAACCGTACAATTTTGACAAAAGTGTAAATACATAAGTACTGAATGACAGCATAAGCGTTTCCGAATAATATAACATGAGTTACCATGCAATTCTCATGATGATAAATGAATGATATTAGGTTTTAGGGTGATGAAGAAGATGGTTTTGGGTGTTAGGGTTCGTATTAGGGTTTCTTGATAAAAAGTCACGTATTTTATGAATTTGGATAAATATCTGTTTTAGATAGTAAAATACAAATGGTGGCTTGGCTCAGTTGGTAAACCTGATTAAAATTTAACCATAGGTCATGAGTTCGAACCTTGCCATGACCAATATTTTTACAAAAATTCCGAAATTTATTACTAAATGAGTGTCCATGTCATCGTTGAGGTGGCGTACAGTCACTAAATCATATTTATACACTCATAATTAGCCCCATATATAAATATGGGAGGTGATAAATCCACGGACTGATTTACTTGGGACACATAAATTTTGAGCGAAAAGACACTAATACCCTCCACCCTTTATTTACCATTTTTCCACTAGTTCTTTGTTCTCATTTTACCGTTATCGTTTAAATATTCTACAATTATTAAACTGAATCACCATGATCCAATACTTCGTTTTGATTCTTATAAACTACTTTAATGAATATGCCATTATGTTGCTTTCTTTCAGATATTTTAGTATTTGGAAAAGATTGTTTTGGTGTTTTATTTTTTTTGTAAAATGTCAATAAACACAATCAAAACCTAAAAAGTAACTGGTAACATATTTACTTGGAAGACCAAAGACCGCAAACAAGTTAGCATGACCAAGATGATTAATCGGTAGCTTCCCATATGTGAGCCCGAAATGTTACCAAAAAACATGAGAACATCTCCATCCTCTGTCAAGGAGGAGATTAGATTACATGATTGATGAAAACTTGACGCCACTTGTATCACGCAACGAAAAAAGAGGACCTTGTCGACCGTATTATTCAAACTTAAGGTTGGGGGTCTCTGGGTGTGGTTTGTTAGTGTTCCGGGAAATACTTATGATCAAAAACAGTTTTAGCCTAAAACCTCAGCTCATTCGATGCTTCTGAGAAATCCCGTATGGATTGCGACAAACAATTTATGCTATGACGGAAAAATTAGACGAATTAAAAACCTCACCTAGTCAAATGTTTAGAAGAATGGTTAAAGTTATAAAAAAGAAATTTGTAAAATATTTTGCTAATTTACCTTTGGTTTTTACTTGTTCCGCCGCACTTAATCCATGTTTAACTGTTGGAGGCGTAGAAATTTTAATAACAAGAATAATGAACAATTTAGACTTATCTTTTGGGTTAGACGCTAACAACCCCGACCCCAACTAAAAAATTATTTGGAATTTATGCAACAAAATATGGTCAAATACAAAACCCAATTGTTGATCAAATGCGGGCCGGATCGTCCCGAATGGCAAGTGACATTAATATAAACCTTTATAATAGTTTATTTGAAGACGCTACAAAGCGTCAACGAACATCGGCCCCAACAAGCGAGTTGGGACAATATATGGCTACAAACTTTTTAATAACTTTAAGGCCCGAAGAGTTTACAAACTTTGACATTTTGGCTTGGTGGAAAGAAAGGGAAATCCAATTTCCAATTTTATCCGCTATGGCTCGTGACTTATTAACGGTCCAAGCTTCGACGGTAGCTTCCGAATCGGCCTTTTCTATTAGCGGTAGAATTATATCGGAAAGAAGGTCAAGACTAACCCCCGAATCCGTGGAAGTATGTGTATGTTTGAAAGATTATTTGGACGGAGTAGATAGGGTACAACATGAAACATCGTTGGAAGGTCCGATATTAGAAGACGTTGAAGAAACTATAGCAAGAGAAGAAGTTGATTTAGGGATATCACCTCCGAATACCGAATTAGATGAAGGTGAGTTTGAAGACTTAGATATTGAACACGTAGATGTAGAAGATTTTTTGGAAGATTTAATGGATTGAGTATAACGGGTGATGGCAATGCCGAAGCTCGACATACTTGAGTACACTAATATGTTTTCGGGTGATGGCCATGCCGAAGCTCGAAATGTATTAGTATTTATATATTTTTAGTTGTATAATTGTATTGTTTAAATAAAAGTTATGGTTGTATTTTTTTAGTATGTTTCCGGTGCAAATAAAAAGTTATGATTGTATTTGTTTAGTATGTTTCCGGTGTATTGTTTAATTAAATGTTTGATAATTAACAAGTTTATTAAATAAATGTTCGAAGTTTTAAATTCCGAAAAAAACCGAACCGGTATAAAAACCGATTCCGAACATTTATAACCGAAAAAAACCGAAACCGGAAAAAAACCAATTCCAGAAAATTTTATAACAAAAAACCGATTAGAACATTTATAACCGAAAAAAACCGATTTTCGTAAAAAACCGAAAATACCGAAAAACCGATATCTAGGAAAAACCGGTTTTTTTTAAACCGGTTTTTTTAAAACCGGTTTTCTAAAAACCAGAAACCGGTTTTAACCGATTTTTTTTGCACCTCTAGTACTTGTTATTTATTTCTCGTTTTTATAGGTAAAACGAGTGGGAACGTACCCACGCGTTGCGGCGGGGCTAGTTTGTTACCGACGATTGTAATCTAAAAAGATGTAGCTATGCTTTTTTTTGAAAATTTTATGTTTATATTCTTGCAGTTTAACTACTGTCTTCTTACTTATAAATGTTAGGAAGATGTGTTGATCGAATATTTGTTTCGGTTTCGTTTCCCTCTTTTATTGTGTATATATAAAAATTTGTTAAATATTTGTTAGATTTTTGATAAATAAAGTTTTTATATAAAAATATCGTAAATAATAAAAACTTCAGATGCTGTTTTGTAAAAAAAAAGTTATTAAGATTTTATTTATTTTAGCCAGGTCGCATGTCATTGCTAACTTCCAAAGCCCAAATCTAAGTCCAAAGCCCAAAGCGAAGCCCAAGCGGCTGCTTATTGTAATGTAGATATAATAACTAAAACATCATCGATTTCATTTTGTGACTGGCGGAATGGCAACATTGCTTATATAAATATCCGCTATTTGGATCCTCACATTGGAAACTTCATTTAGCGAAACTTTTTTTTTATGATCGTTGTTAAATTAGTTAGTAGTATTGTTATGGGTATCAAAATAAATATGACATTTTTTTCCAGTAGGCTGTAGCAGTGTAGCTACAACATTTAAGAGATTAGTATCGGGCCATGAAAGGCTAACATTTAAGGACTTAGTCCCTATTAATTCAGCTAAGATTCATTATTTTCGGTTGGGCTGGTCAAAATAAGCCTGTCAAAGGGATGAGGAGGTTTTTGGCAGCATTCAAAATGCTCTATAGGATATAGATAAATGTGTAATGGTATAATATTGAATTTTATTTCAGCGGTACTCCACATTTGAGAATGAGTGAAGAAAGATAGTAGTAGTTTCGACCTAGTATGGAGCCAAACTATACTCTCGATAAAACTATTGTTGCGCTAAAATGTCTTCATTGAGTTAAAATAAAAGGTTTGTTTATTATGAAATAAGGTTGTTCATGTTCGTTCAAACGAACATAAATAAATATAAAATTTGTTAGAATATTAGTGTGTAATAGTTCGGATATAAGTTTAGGGGGTCAGTTGTATTTTAGCTCAAACTTAAGGAGGTTAGTCATGTATTAGAAAATTTCTAACCTCCTCGAATTGTAGAATCCTTGTTCACAAGGAATAGTTTCTCATTCCTCTCATTATCTATAAATAGAGAAGATGAGGTTAGGTTTATTTGTACCCTTCTTTTTTTACTCCACTTTTAATAAACGTTTGAGTGACATATCTCGTGTGTGTTGGTGTGCCACTCGGCATTAAAGGTATCATAACCCTTTGCCGATGATTTGTTGGAGTAGTATCTTGTCACAGTCGCAGGTGTGGTGGTGGTGTCTGTTGCGGCTGGTGCAGCTGTTGCAGCTGGGTTTGATCTGGCGATTCTCTTTGGTGCAATTTTCTTCACAAATATACGAAAATTTAATACCCGTTAGATTTCATACAGTCATAACCATGACTTGATATATACCAATAATTAAGGTGAGATTACCACACATAGTGAAATATGCACCTGAATTAAAATTAACAATGGTGTAGCTTATATACATCATATAAGACTCTTATTATAATATATGTAATATATATTATAAACACGTATATCAATTATGAATGCATCTAGTCCAACCAACTAATGCAACACTTGTATGTATGTCCCTTAAAAACCCCTTTTTTGTATGAATGCACTTGTTTGAAAATGGTTATAGTCCAGCAAAAACATTTGACTTGGTTCTTTATAAATTTGGCTATGATACCAATCTTTAACACCCCAAAAATGGGTCGCAGCAGAATATAAATTCGGGGCGTGTTACTTCATAGATCAATAGCATAAGAGATGTATAAGAACGACCAAAAAGTCATTTTAAAACTGATACATTAGATTTAACAAATTGTTTGTTACAAAAGCCTTAAGCTTCACCCATTCATTATTTATTATACAAAGATTCTAGTCCATAACAATATATCCCCAATATGCAATGCGACCAAATCTTTAACACGTATGACTTCAAAATGTGACCACCAATGTATCCCTTGACTTGTACCTCATTGATCTCTGGAGAAAAACATGCTTTAAAACGTCAACATAAAGTTGGTGAATTCATAGGTTTGTAAATTGTATATTGTAGGACCACAAGATTTCCCCAAGTGTATGATAATGCAGGAGATGCAAATATCACAAAATTGTAATTACGTTACCCTAAGCTCATGACACCAAAGCTTGACATAAGTGGATTGCAATATAAATTGCCACATTGCCCATGATGATGTTTAAACCCGCAACATCCTAAGTTTGACATGGTATACGCTCGTTTGTCTAGTGATAGCTAATCACCGAACGTGTGGGGGGGATGTCAAGTCCTCAATAGATCTTAATCTAAAAACTTGGATGTATCACTAGATGAGATGAGGCGGTCTTTCGCCGAACAATTTTCTAGAAATACTCCAACATATTATCCTCCGGTGTGGTTATACTGGTTAATTATAGTATCTCTATGTAAATCTGATTAGTAGCCCTTTGGAATCTTTAATACAACTATATTGTTGATTCACTCACTCAAGGTGGCTATGAACTCACCTTGAGTGAGTGAATCAACAATATATATCACAGAATGATAATGCTTCAAGTAAACGTCCAAATGCAACCTAATTAATTATAGGTCGAATAATAAGATGCCATGCGTACATATAAATATGAATTACACAATGCGATGCCACACATATATATTTGTAGTGATGTGTTTATAAAACCATTCATGTCTTTATGATCACATAAAGTTATTATCCTTTTTTAAACAACATCATACTATCGTTCGGGCTATCATTATATAGAGGTCATGTAGTGAACGTATGAAGAGCCATGACACTTTAAATCGTAAATCCACAACTCGTCAATACGCCACCCCGAAGAGGCCTCACAATTATGAAACTCCCTAGTAACATAGCACTTTGTAGGTTTAATTTATATGCCAAAATCTTTAGAAAAGGGTTTTGAATACATAAGCATAAAACTAGATTAAAACAAGTCTTTATGTAGATATAAATCTAACTTAAATCGCGCGTATCTAACTTGTTTTAAAGCCGATTTTCTTGGGGAAACTCTCTAAAAAAAGCTAAAAATGTCTACTTTCATTATTTCAAGGCCTTTATTCCATTCCATGAGTTTTAGGTGTTGGTTCACGCAAAAACATTTTTGAATCTGCTCAAAATAGTTTTTAAGAAAACTTGTGTAGTAAATTGGCTATATCTCATTCGTTTTCCCATAAAATAATATATTTTCAGATTCTAAGATTATCTACTCTGAGTCTAGTTTTCAAATATGTAAGCCACTTGACTTACTTTGTTACTAATAAAATGTTATACTCAAAATGGTACACAACAGTCACTGCGGTCCCAAGACAGTAGGTTTGCCTTCCGGTAAAAGGGTCATATCTCCTTCGTTACTTATCGTCACATGATCATCCAATTCTCAGGGTTCAATGTAAAGAGTCCTCTACAAATACTTCAACTGGACCAAATGCCCAAAATGCACCTAACCCAGTGGTTTTTACAAAACAAATCTGGTGCTCAGAATCAAGTCCGAATTTAGTAACTTTCTTTGTGTGACTTATTAACCATAGCAAAAGACCTTTAAAAATTCCCCAAAAATTCAGAGAACATCCCAAGACATATATGTAAGTTTCCTTGAAACAGATCAAGCCAAAAATATGTCTACATATGTTTTATAAATTCAAACTTAAGGATGATTTTCGAAATCAGAATCTGTGTTTTAAGGAGTAATTATTTCAATAACATTTTCAACACCACAAGTATATATAAGTCCTAATATGAACATGGCGTGCATAAATATATATGAAATACAAGTTTAAAGATATTGTGTTAACCTTGTTTGATGATTAATATGATGCACACAAGATCTAAACAATAGTTTAGATACAAAACCCAAGCTTGAACTTTCTTGATTAAACCCTTGAAAATACTTGTAAGTCTTTCTTGAAAAATCAAAACTTCAAAAGCTTATATGTTTCTTGAATTAGCCGTGGGCTAGGAGGAGCAACAAGGTGATATGTGTAGTTTTTACCTAATCAAATGCATGTCTAATAGCTAGTTCTATTTATAATATAAATATCTAGTTACTTTAGACAATGACCTAACTTATATCATAAAGAATGAACCAATTGCAATCAATAATATCTATCACTCATTTGATATGGGTGGCTGGTTATAGTGATGTTTATTAGGTAGATATGGTTAATTTTGGGTATTGAGTATAATTGTGGGTATTTGTTTGAAGCGTAGATAAGCTTTGGTGATTCCGTGTACGCCTAAACGCATTTTATTGCGAAACGTAAACACTTTACGCAACCAAAAAAAATAAAATATGTAATTATCTTCCAAATAATTATTTAACACTTGCTTGACGTAAACCTTTAATTGATTGATGCCCGTTTACATTACTTGTTGATTTTCAGTTTACGCGATTTAACTTAAAGTTACGCGATTTATCTTAACGGTTATAAATAAATAACCATGCAACCCATCGACACTCGACAATATAATTAAACTAAATCTTATAAATAAGAGATAGTGCTTTAACTTATAAATGACATAAATGTCAACAACGTGAAGTCGAGTTAAAGAAAATAACTTGAAAGCTTGTAGTCATAAAAGACATGAAATAACGAAATGTTACATATGGGTCCCAATACCGTCTTCTGGTCCTCAAATTAGCTAAGTTTTCGGCACTTGATAATGGTGCGTATTTATTAAAGAGATTGTGGATACTCATATGAAATTGGATTTTTTATTACGTCCCATGTAAACTCATGACCTCGCCTAGAGTTCCATCGAACCTTGATGATTATAATACAGCTTCGTTTTTTTTGTTTGACTTCTTAATCCATGATCTTTACAGTTTCCTCGACAAATAGAAGTTTGTCAACAAAATGTAGTCCATCCAACGGAACGGCTAATGGTTCGTCGGCATAGCATTTCTTTAAGTTGGATACGTGAAATGTATTGTGAACCCTGCTCAGTTCTTGAGGCAGCTCAAGCTTGTAAGAAACGGCTCCAACCTTAGCTAACACCTTGAAAGGTCTGACATATCTAGGATTTAAGTTCCCCCGTTTGCCAAAACATATGACCCATTTCCAAGGTGAAACCTTAAGCATAATGTTAGGATTATGAAAAGTGTCGATGATTGTGAGTTTTAATACACTTAAAATATACTATAATAAAATATACGATATAATACCACAAGAGCAATTAAGAAAATTCCCTAAAGAAAATTCACTCTTAAAAGATATTTATTTAATATATAATACGTATATTTAACCGGGAAGAATGATCACCCGGGTCGTTTCCCCTAACGACTTGTGCAATTGAAACCATGTTTAAGCTTGGATTATGTTTTGAATGAAAACAAAGATATTTTGATGATCTATAACTACTAAATAAAAGCAACAATTAAAAATTAACAATTAAAATCAATTAAACACTTAAAAAGATTAACGGGAAACAAATAAAACGCGACAAATAAGCAAGTAAATCAGAATTAAGTCCTAAAAATGCAAACTAAATTTCTAAACCTTAAATAGGACAAAAGAAAATTTTAAGAAAAAGAAAAATATTTTTTTGATTATTTTTGGATTTTTTATGAATTAAAAATTAATTAAATCTAATTAAATCCTAAAAAAAATAAAATAATTGAAATTATATTTTTCCTAGATAAAACAAAGAAAAAGAAAATTTTAGAAAAAATAATCACTATTTTTTGCATTTTAGATTTTAAGATATGAATTTTCTAAAATTTAACCTAATTAAAAGCTTAAAATTAATTAACCTATTAAAAATTGAAGCTTAAAATTTTTTATAAAAATTATACTAGAAAAAGAAAATATGCAGAAAATTTATAAAAATAAAAGCCCTAATTTTTACTTTTTTATTAAACTTTAATTAAACTAATTAAAACTTAAACCTAATTATTAATTAAATAAAAGATTTAACTAACTATAACTGACAAAGGACTAACGATGCAAGTTCTTAAAGGACTAACAGTGAAAACAAATAAAACTTAAAAGTTTCAAAATCTACCCAGAGGCCCAACCCCGACTACAAAATAAGTCCTATTTAAAAAGTGCTTATTATTGAAAAATAAGTTGAATCTTAAAAAGTGCTTATTATTGAAAACTCATAAAAGCAAAGTTGGAGAACAAGTTGGTGAGAATAA
>BQNB010134888.1:0-18243 GCA_026074375.1 Tanacetum coccineum | reverse complement strand
CCTAAATGGTGATTTAGCTAAATATAACATATGAACACATAAAATCTTAGTTATGAAATGATTAAGATTTATATATAACTAACCTTGTATGGATGAGTAGAGAAAAGAAAACCAATCACGCCCTTGTGATTTAAACTCTTGGCTTGAAAAATTAGGATGAAACCATAATTTTTCCCAAGTAAACCCTTTCTTCCTTTTCTTGATCCTTTCCTTGCAAATGGTTAACCAACTCTTGAAACCTTATTAAAATACCTTAGATATGATGTGTGTATGCTTGTATAATGATAGAAAATCAAGCAATGGATTTGGTTTGGGAGTGTTTTTGAGCCGTGGCTTATTAAGAGAGAAAGAGAGATTGTTTGCTTTTTATTTTGCTAAGGAAAGGAAGTGTGAGCCTTCTATGTACATGCATGTGTATATATACTATTAATAGAAGATATTTGTGTGCCTAGTTGATCATATGAAAGGTGGCAAAGATAAGAATGCATGGAAGAAAAACTAGAGCTTATCTTGTTAAGGAAAATGGCTAGTCATGGTTCAAGTTGCATGCTAGATCTTTTATGAAGATATTTGTGAACTTATTGGTCTTATCTTGGCTTATCCTAGTCACTTATACACGAAATCATGCTTGTGTATAAGTTACGATATGTTTTGATCTTTTATATAATGAATACTTGCATTATATTAAGTATAATGTAGGATAGACTTAATAAAATGTATAACTTGCACATGGTAGAGTTTGATTTGAATTCTTTCATGAATACTATGTGTAATGTGATAAATACTTGATGTTTTAAATAAACTTTAAGCATTGGGTATAAATTTTGGGTATTTGATGAAGCGTAGATAAGTTAAGGTGCTTCCGGGAAGGCTTAAACGTATTTTATCGTGAAACGTAAACACTTAACGTAACCAATAAAAATAAAATATGCAATGATAATAATTATCCTCTAAATAATCATATAACACTCGCTTGATGTATATAGTATTTTGATTTGTGGGACTCGTGCATGATCACAATCCTTAAACCACCATAACATGGAAACCAACTCCTGTCATTTAAGCATAAAGTTCCGTCAGTGCAGGGTTCCAACTTTTCCTTCGGTATATCCTTCCTGATCATACCACATACATCTTCGTTCTTGAGATTCTCTGGTTTCTGTGCTTCGGTCTGAGCATTCAATATTTGTTTGGGAAGATCCAAACTGATAGTCATCACTAAGGCTCAGACTCTTAAAGGTTTAATTCGCTCTTTCCTGCTCAAAGCATCAGCAACAACATTTGCTTTCCCTGGGTGATAACGAATCTCACAATCGTAATCACTGAGCAACTCTAACCAATGACGTTTCCTCATATTCAACTCATTTTGGTCAAGTATGTGTTGTAGACTCTTATGATCTGTGAACACCATACACTTGGTTCCATACTAGTAGTGCCTCTAAATCTTTAGAGCAAACACCACTGCACCAAGTTCTAAATCATGGGTAGTATAATTTTTTTCATGAATCTTCAACTGTCGTGATGCGTAAGCAATCACCTTCTCGTTTTGCATCAACAACGTACCCAATCCTTTATGTGACGCATCGCAATAAACAATGAAGTTCTCAGTTCCTTGAGGGAGAGCTAAGATAGGTGCGCTACAAAACTTATTCTTCAATGTCTAAAAAGTTGCTTCTTGCTTGTCACCCCATTCAAAGGTGACTTTCTTTTGTATGAGCTTGGTTATTGGCTTAGCAACTTTTGAGAATCCTTCGATGAATCTCTGAAAATAACTGACAAGACCTAAAAATTGACGTATCTCCGTTAGAGTCTTAGGAGATGCCCAATATTTTATGGATTCGATCTTGGCGGGATCCACGTGAATGCCTTGACTATCAATCACGTGGCCGAGAAATTATACCTTGGGAATCCAAAATTCACATTTAGAGAACTTAGCATACGGTTCTTCTTTCTTAAGCAATTCCAAAATTGCCTTTAGATGTTCTTCATGTTCTTTCTTGTTCTTTGAATAAGTTAGTATATCATCAATAAATACAATTACAAACTTATCCAAATACGGTTTGCACACCCGATTCATGAGATCCATAAATACCACCGGTGCGTTTGTCAAACCGAATGGCATAACTTGAAACTCGTAATGACCATACCGAGTCTTGAATGCCGTCTTTGGAATATCTTCTTCCCGTACTCGAAGCTGATGATAACCTGATCACAAGTCTATATTAGAATAAACATTGGATCCTTGTAGTTGATCAAATAAATCATCGATCCTTAGGAGTGGATAACGATTCTTTACAGTCAGCTTGTTTAATTCTCGATAGTCGATGCACATTCGAAATGACCCATCCTTCTTTTTGACAAACAAGATCAGAGCTCCCCAAGGTGAGGAACTGGGTCTTATAAAGCCCTTGTCAGATAGTTCTTACAGTTGCTCTAACAACTCTTTCATTTCGGAAGGAGCTAATCGATAAGGTACTCGTGCTACAGGTGTAGCACCAGGCATCAAATCGACTTAGAATTCCACTTGTCGAGTCGGTGGAAGACCCAACAATTCTTCAGGAAATACTTCAGGAAAATCTTGAACGATTGGTACATCCTCAAGTTGCTTCTCCCCTGACTTGTCTTCAGTCTCCTTTGTAGTAACATGTGCCAGAAAGACATGATGTCCTTTCAATAAATATTTTTGAGTTTTGGTGCATGAAATGATGTTCAAACGAGTCTTGTTTCCCTGATTGCTTCCGTCACCATGGACAATTAAGGTTTCACTTCCTCAGGGAATACGAACTATCTTCTCGGCATAAGCTATTATGGCATGATACATTGACAACCAATCTATACCAATTATGACGTCAAAACTTCTAAGTTCTATGGGTATCGGGTCGATGTTAAATGGATGATTTAGTAAATTCACTAATGGCGAGGAAATTTGATAGTGAATTGTCCTAGGGCGACTAGTGATGTATCTCGGCTTTTTAGCTTAGGATTTGGTATAAGATGATGTCAACTTTATAGTAAGATGGAGTGAAGGTCTGCTTAGTTTCTATGGTTACTAATTTGATTTCCAGAAGTAATCGCATTTTATGAATACGAACACAGTACATGATATAAGTAGGAAATTATTTTCTTGCCAAGAAGTTTTTAGAGTGACTACTCTCAGCAAGGCATGGTACTTTCCTGAATTATACATAGTTGATCAGACCATGTATAATTAGGGACTAACGATGCATTGCTCATTTTCGTCAAAATACCATTATGATTTCATGATATTTGAGAGAGTGGGTTGCCCAATTAATTTAGGGAATTAAAGTAAATTTGATGAAATTTTCACAACACATTGATTTGTTAGATAATTTGAAATCATTTGTACAATGGAAATTTAAGAGAAACACAAGAAGAACTCCTAAGGAGATAAAGTTTAAGTTAGTTCTAACTTAGGGTTTACTAGGCAAGCGAGACAACTTTCTCTTTTAAGCGTCGATCTCATCCTCAATGTTGTTAAGGTCTTGTTCGGTTTCTCCTCCTCTAAAGGCATGCACCACTCCACGTGTTCTAGTACTTCTAGTTTGGTTTTCATGGTTTTGGTTCTTTTGCTCCGGGCAGTCATTCCTGTAGTGCCCTTGATTCCCACATTCATATCAAGTAGCCTTTTGACTTGCCCCAGTACCCCTTTGGTTGTTAACAATATTGGCATTTGTAGAACTCCTATAATCACGGGCAAGATGGCCAACTATGTTGCACTTGTGGCATTTGGGAGCACATGGACCATCATGGTGATAGTTGCATTTAGAACACAACGGCTCATATCCGCCGTAATGTTTCTTCTCCCAATGCCCTGCAATGTAAGCTCTGCCAGTATTTTGCCTCTTGTTCGGTGGTTGTTGGTTCTGATTGTTCTTAGAAGTGTTATCCAACTTCCTCTTGTTCTCAGCCTGGCGTTTAGTAGGAGTGCTGATCTTTTTGTCCATTAGTTTATTTACAAATTCAATTGCATCTTGCATTGTCTTAGGCTTAGATACCCTTACCCCTCCATGGATCATGTCCACATGTTTCTAATACTTTACTATTAGACACTCACTCTTGTAGTGTCTTAGACTTCCACACTTGTAATAGGTGCAGGTTCGTTGATTCCTAGTAGTAGCAGGTGTTTTACAATTTTGGATTATGTGGCCAATCTTCTTGCAATTTCTACACTTTACAGTGCACGGACCATTATGGTGAAATTTGCACTGGTTGCACAGAGGTAGAGATCCAGCATATGCCTTCTTGTTGATTGGTCTAGTGGTGTGTGCTCTAGGCACCTTATGCCATTTGTTTTGTTGGCTCGAGCTTCCATTGTGGTTACCTTCCTACTTCCTCTTGTTGCTAGCATTCTTTGCTACCTTGTCTTCTTGTCATTCGGTCCAGTCATTGAACTTGCGGGCCATGTCAATTTTGTCTCATAAAGTAGCAATAGCCTTCGATGCAGTTAGACCACTGTTGGGCTTAACACAACCGCGGCTCAATTTACTGCAGAACATCATTCCTTGATTAACAGTTGTCATCGTTTCCTGAAGATTATAGGGAATAAAATGTACATGAAGTTTCATCCAAGGACAAATCATGACACTCCATGATTACAACATATATGTAAGGTGAGACCACTTCATGCAGAGGTATAAGATAAAAGCAATCATGGCATAAATAAATCCACATCATACAGTAGCATGATCGTAACCAACAACGTAGGTTAATACTTAATACATCGTTTTACCTGAGTAAAAGAGTACAAGTTTTTCATTAACACTACCAACCAAGTATTACTCGAGTTTAGTAGTGAGAGAATCGCAAAAAGAGCCTACACTGACTAATCTATTTTTTTGTAGGCCAGGGTGCTTCTCAAGATTCTAGATACTAGTCTCTATGTTATCTTTAAGTGACTTAATATTCTTTGGTGGTGGTAATACTGATGGTGGTAGTGATGATGAAGGTAGTGCAGTAGTAAACTCAGTAATGCATGCCTTAGCAAATGGTGATCGTGGAGTATGGTGTTAAATAGACATCCGAACAGAATGTGATTTGGTCTCAGAAAACAAGATGATATGGTGTGGATGGTGTAGGAGCAGACTCATCAGTCTTAACTGCCTCTACATCCTCAGCTTGAGGGGACAGGATCATCTGTAGGTACAGCAGAAGGGTCGGCCAGAGCTAGGTGCTCCTCCTCCTCCTCGTCCTTCTAAACATTGTCATTATTGTCGTCATCATCAAATGACCCATTATTATCATATGTTCTCTCTCATTGGCGTATAGTCAGCAAGGATCTATCCTCGGGGTCACTCTCATCCTCATTTGGTTAAGTCAGCAATGTAGCCCGGTGATAGGGCTGTAGGTGAGGCATCCGCAGGTAGAGGCTGATCCTCCATTGGTGCCTCTAGCTCCTCATCAGAAGCTCACTGGAATCTCCATGGCTCGGAATTAATATAGACAGACGTGTAGGTAACCGTCGATGGTGAAAACATGACTGCTTGCAACGAGCAAAACTTAACTTATATAAGTATATTATATAAGACCGGTATGGTAAATATGAATATGCGCTCATGGCATAAATGAATGATGGTAAGATATCATATTCGATAGCTTAATGTTTAGGTAGCGTTTAGGACCTACGAGCTTATAGTGCTACCTTGCCTAAAGAAATGTTCCCCTATTTATATAAATAACCCTTATATAAATAATTGTAGAGTATGTGCGAAAGAATGCAAACTCATCTTTGTATATATACATAAGACCCTCATAGTAACGTACGTACTATAATATGAACACATATATGAATCATGTAAGCATCTAGTAAAAACTAACTAATGCAAACAACTAGTGTATGTATGTCCTGTTAAAACCCCTTTGTATGAATGCAATGTTTGAAAACGGTTATAGTCTAGCAAAAACATTTGACCTGGTTCTCTATAACCTTGGCTCTGATACCAATCTGTAACACCCCCAAATAGGGTCGCAGCGGAATAATGTGTCCAGGAGCGTTACTTCATAGATCAATAGCACAAGATATAAGAACGACCTCTAAAAGAGTTGTTTAAAAATATGATACATTGGATTTATTAAAATTGTTTGATACAAAGCACAATGGCTTAAATTGTTCAACATTTGATGACAAGTATTTTAGATCAAAACAAATATCCCTAGATGTAATGACTCTAAATCTTTTATGCATGACTCCCCAAAAGAGTATCCCCAATGTATCCTTAGCACCTCGTGCCTCATTGACCTGAGAAAACATGCTTTAAAATGTCAACATAAAGTTGGTGAATTCATAGGTTTATGTAAATATAATGTAGGACCGCAAGATTTCTCCATGATTACGCAACCCGTACACCCATCACAAAATGTATTTACGTTTCCCTAAGTTCATGACACTGAAACTCGACATGTATGAATGCAATATAAATATTTCCACATTGCCCGTGATGATGTTCAACCCTAAACATCCCAAATCTGACATGGTATACATCTATTGGTTCACTCCGTGACACCAGTGAGACCTACTCACCCGGATAGGGATGTAAATCCCAAATAGATCTATTTATAACATTCGCGCTAACACAAAGTAATTGACAGTTCATGATAATGAGCATATTGGGTTATCGCTACTTAGGTAAACATGTAATCATGATAAATTGTACACTTGCATCCAATTTGTAAAACAATGTTTGTTTCTCACCCCAAAAGTTGTAAATCATCAATATAGTAAAACATAGGGCTATGAACTCACCATAGTAAGTAGTCCTCCGTGAATGGTAATATACCTAAGTATGGTAAGTGAATCGCACCGTCAAATACCTAAGTAAATATGGCCAGTCTTAGTCTACAAGTTTAGGCTAATGACTTCACCTATAAACTATAATAATTTGCTAATTTATATATATACTTTTATCACTTGTGTGGTGGTGTACACGTTTATTGTATTCAATTTTCTCGTTTGCTCTTAGGAAGATGTACGACCATATACTTTTAAGTTTACAAGGTGTTTAAGTATTAATAATAAATACACCTACTTATTATTCGCGTGACTTTAGTTATATAAGTATCCGTATTATATCACAACTAGCCCGATACCATAAGTGTTTATTTAAATTACTTAATTATATAAAATACCCTTAGGTTTTCATTATTGGCAAAAATAGTCCTTATAGTTTAAAATAGAATATTTACCGTTTACACCCCTGAGTTTCCATATTGATACGTTTAGTCCCTCTATTTTACAAAAATTACATTTTAGGTTCTTATGAGTTCCAAACAGTCCCTTAAGTTCAGGAATGTCAAAAACAGTATTATCAATACACTAGCAGTATTAACAATATGCTAGCAGTACTAACTCTGCTAGCAGTACTAACTTCTGCTAGCAGTACTAACTCTGCTAGCAGTACTAACTTCTGCTAGCAGTACTAACTTCTTAAGCCTGGCAGTATTAACTTCTAACTTAGCTCGTATCATACAACCCATCAGTGAGTTAACAAATTCGTTAGAGTTTGTTTGAGCTCGTGTTGGACACAAGACGCGGCTATGGTCTTGCTAACTTAATTTGACATATCCCAAACAACCCTAGTTCGCATATACTATAGTGTACACATCCTTTATTGAGCAAGACGAGTTGTTAAGTATTATGATACGTGACATGAAAGTGTTTCCGTTTCCAAACGAGTTATCAAACCTCTCGGCTAAATATTTTACGTGTGCATGTCATGTTTAAACATTCATGCTTATACACAAGATCTTGGTTACGTGCCTTATGGCTTTTAGTCCACCACACAAGTCATACATGTAATGTATATTAAGACGTGTACATGGGTTGTGCCATGCTAGGCACGACCCACGTTTAATTTGTTTAACATATGATAACCGTGCCCTATGACATATGAATAAAACGTGAAACTTAAATATGAACGTAGGCTAAGACACTTACAAGGGTCCTAGCTTCTTGAACGTGTGTGTCGTGTAGTCGTGTGGAAACTCGACTTGTATACCCCAAGCCTTAGTTTAAACCGAATCTTTCTTGCTTTCAAACCCTTAAACGTATAACCTTAGCTTATAGATTACTAGGTTATACCTTAGAACTCTTTGGTTGTGAGTTGTGGTGTCGTGTTCGTGGATTTGTGTCTCGGCTGTGGTGACCCGAACGAAGAGAGCAACAAGGATGGTTTTTGCTAGTGTGCCTTTAAGTGTGTGAGTGTGTAAACACTCTTGGTTGTAAGCCTTCCTATTTATAGAGAAAATATCTCTATACCACTTTCTAAAACCATGTCTCCTTTGCTAGAGAAGTGTAGTAGTTTAAGTACATGCTTAGGTGGTTTTTAGGGTAGTTTAGGCTTGATTAAGTACAAGTATTAATGAATTGGGTGATGTACAAGATTATGCAAGATTTTCTATGTTGGTTTGTGTGGGTGACGATTTGCTAAAGGGAGGGAAACACAAGATACAAATCTTGTGTAAGATTTGTTAAGTACATGTCTTAATTAATCCTAGGTTGTACAAGATTTAGTTAAGATTTGTGTGTAATACACAATGGTCCTTGTGTCGTGTGATATGAAGAGAAAACAAGACAAAGTGTGTTTGAGTTTAAGGTTTCCTTAACCTTAAACTAACTAAACATATATCCTTAAACTAACTATGGTAAACTAGGGGTTAAGGGTACATGTTGTAAGAGCTTGTAAGATTTTGTAAGAGATCCTCCTAATCCCTATGACCCTTGGACGCCTAGGATTATGTTTAGGGTACTAATGATTTGACAATTTCTAGTTATATGGGATAATGGTGTACTTAAGGTGGTTAATAACCATAGTATACAAGGTTTGTCTCATGCTAATGTTATCACATATCATGCTCGGCCCTTGTAGGCTTAGTGACACAAAAACTGTATATTTTTGTATTTAGGGGGTAAAAGTGGGTAGGTATAGGTACTTCTGGGTATGCCTAAATATATTTTTATTGCGAAACGTAAACGTTTTACGTAGCCAATAAAAATAAAATGTGAAAACTTATAAATTATACTCCAAATAATTATATGACACTTATTTGACGTAAACTTTTATTTGTTTGATGTCCGTTTAGGTTGAATGATGGTTTTTAGTTTACGCGATTTAACTATATGATTATAATTAAGAGCGAACGCGTAAAACTCTAAAAATGAATAGTTGTAATAATTGAGTTGGGAAATGACCTAAAAATGTGAAATGTTACAGCTACATAAGCTGATTCCCATTAAAAACAAACACCTCTCCCTCAAACAATCAATCACCAACACCGATTTTAATTCTTCTTTTCCAACAACTAAATTGCAATCATTAACAATTTTCATTCTTTCTTTCCAACAACTAAATTAATGTTTTTTTCTCATCTTCCACATATTTTCCACCAACTTCTAAAGAAAATAAGATATTATATTCACTAACCTAACCAAATCAAAACACTAACTCTTTATATCATGTTCTTTATCGAATTAAATCCACCAAAACATGAAATAAAAAATTAGAAAGTTAACTCTTTATTTCATGTTGAGTGGTGGTAACTAGTGAGGTAGCCAACAATGGTAAACCAATTAGAATCTATGATAAAAGTAGAACTGGTCCAAGAAAAAAACCCATAAATTATCAGCGCCACAAAAACCCTTAAACCCAAACACATAAATCGCCGCCACCGTCACCGCTTATAAGCTAACGAATTACATAGAGCTACACAAGAACACAACAATTTAAATTTTCAAGTTTATGTATTTTGTAGTTTTTGATTTTCAGGTTTGTGTGTGTGCTTGGATTTGTGTGTTTGTAATGCCATGGCTTAATAGTTATTGTTTGAATCGTTTTGAACTTACACTTTTGTTATTGGGTTTGGTAAGATCGATACATAGGATGATGGTGTGCTGCTAAAAGTGTGTGTGTGGAGGGAGGGATAGTAAAGTTTTTATTTGGTGTGACTTTTTGGTCTGAGGATAAAGATACGGAACTGATATCTTATATCACTAACAGGTACTTCAAAATAATAACAGAGTCGATAATGTTTAAACATGCCACCTCATCATAAAAGGAGAAAACCTTAAGCATTATACATAATAGTATGATTGAAGAGGTGTCATTTTATTCACTTTTTCGGGGTCATTTAACCCCCTAACTTATGTAAATATACCCAGATTATGTGCTTAATCGTTTGTTTTTGTATTTTTAGCACTTGAAAGGATTTTGGAGGAAATACATGTGACTTGGGCTCATTTGAAGAAGAAACAGACAAGATTACAAATCTTATAAAGAAATAGCCATACATCGGCTGGAGACAGCGTCAGGATTTTTCGCGAAGGGGTCAGGATGTTTGTAATGGTGTCATGATTTCTCGCGAAGGGGTTAGGATGTTCGCGATGGTGTCACGACTATAACACAACACCGTTGAGACGAACCGACCTAGGGTTTTCCTATAAATATAGCCTCATAACTTTGTTTTTATTAAGCCCCCAACCCTAAGTCTGATTCTAGGGTTTGGGTAGGTGTTTTTCTAGCAACTTAGGAGGTCTTATTCCATTCATAAACATCTTGTATAGTTGTTATTGGTATCCAAGATCATTGTATAGGATGTAAATATTTATGATTAGAAAGGGTGTTTGGCGCTGTAATGGCAATTATAAACTTGTTAAACATACAACTTGCTGAATATGCATGTTGTTTAGGCATTTGGAATTTGTTGTTCCCTGGCTTTTCTTAATTGTTGTTTTTAAGGTTTATGCCCTTGCTTGTTGTAACTTTTTGTTGTATCTTTTGCTCAGTTAATGAATTTGCCTTGTTCTAAAAACACACAAAAAGTGCTACTTTCAAGTGTCAAAGAAAAATGTATTGTGGTGATATTAAAAGAAAATCCCAACACATAAAACTTAAGTTAAAAAAACCTAAAACGAATATTATATATTTTTAACATCACTTCATATGTTGTTGAGTATGTTGAGTTGCTCATGTAGTCATGTGTGAACATTAAGGAACGTATTTTTGTCATTATTGGGGCTTTTTATGTGTGATTTGACGTTATCAAAATAGTGTCATCTTTAACTCTCAATCTATGAGAAAAAGTGACATTTTTTATAGCGTTCGTCCATTTTTTTCTTGGATTAAGTTTAGAGGAGGCAAGTTTAGTAATTGGACAAATTGATTAAAATCTCATATGTACATCTAGCTCCTTGCTAATATTTTTTTGTTATATATAGTTCATGTTACTGGTAAAAAAAGGTGTTTATCTACCAACATCTATTCGTATTTAATGGTTTTAAGAAAATCATACTAAACGTTTAAGAAACTGCTTTGTGCAAATGTTATATTCAAATATCCATGTCATATGAAAAGATATAAAGTAACCCAAAAATCCAAAATAAATGGTGGTGCTTTCTTTTCAAAGGTTTCAATAATTATGAGTACACAATTATATGCTTAAAATTATTTATTTATTGTACATTTGTAGTTACGATTGTTATCTCATTTTGTTGGAACGTATTTATTGAAATCCTTACCATAAAATTTGTTTAAGTTTTCTTTATTTAGATACATTGGACTTATGGTATGATTAGTGCTTAATTGTAGGGATTGCCTTTGTCATCTTAGGAAAGTATTTTGGGTATTGAATGTGTGATTGCTGGAGTCAAGAGACTAAAGAAGTCAAGTGAAGACCTTGGTGGCTATAAAATCCTACCCTCTCTTTTAGGACAGAACTATCAAAAACATGACATAACTACTTACTTTGTTACGGGCTGATTCCCAAAGAACCAGATCATCTCAAACCTTTGTGTACTATACACTTGATTGTCTCATTGACAATCTTTGTGCCTTTGTAATCGTTTGGTTATAATAAAATCGTTCAACTTTGATTATCTGCTATCTTGTGGTGTGTTTGTATCTTCTGGATCTTTCATCTGGTTAAGATTGATATATCATTATATCTGTGATTTTCTTCATGGTACCAGAGCGTACGCTTTGATTACTATCGATTAATCACGGTTGATTTCAAAATTAAAATTAGGGTTTCAAAGAATTGGGGGTTTTTGGTTAATCGTTTAAAGAGATTGATTTAAGGCTAAATCAATCAAGCATGTTCAATCTTATTGGGATCTGAGAATTGGTGGTTGATAAATTAGGGTTCTTATTCGAACCTTAACATTTGGAGGCTTTTTCTACTCTCACCTATTCCTTTATCATTAATTATGCTGCGTCAAGGTCTGATCTCACACCAACCTGATCTTGGTAAAATCAGGACAAAACTTCATTTATTTCATATCAACTGCTAATTGTTACCTATTTGCTTATTCTGCTTATTTTTATGTTTTTTATTATTCTATCATTCTTCAACATCTGAAAAACCAAATTTATTATATATATATACACATTATAAAGCATTAGCAGCTATCTGAATGCTGAAAAATTAGTAATTCCAAATTCTATGCACCTTTTGAAGATACATTAATTCAACCAATAAAATTCTCAAACAATATACACCCTATTTAGCTAAGCCATTAAAAAGCTGTTACATTAAGTAATCTAAGTTTATAAAAGCATATTACAATCGTGAAAAGCACCAAAAAATTAAGTAATCCAAGTTATAAACATAATGTACAATCGTTAAATGCAACATTTCACCACAAATTAGACACTCTCTCCTCATTAAATGTCAAAAATTAAGTAATACAACTATTTATGCTTACTGTACAACATTTGATGCAAACAACAAAATAACAAAATGATTTTTAACACACATCTCTCTCCTCATTCAATGCAATTTTTTAAGTTATGCAAATTCTTATGAACGTTGTACAACATTTTATGCAAACGATAAAATTCTGCCACATATCTCTCTCTTCATTCAATGTAAAAAAATCAAGTAATACAATGATTGATACACATTGGACAATCTTTAACGCAAACAATAAATAGTTGAAATTCAATAATACAAACATTAATGCAATATGTACAATTAACCAATTCACAACACATACTTATTGACTGGTCAACACATTTAATGTTATTCTTAAAACATTCACTACTAATTAACGTAATTTTTAAAACACACCTACAATGAAAAGCACATGTTATTATACACATTGTACAAACTAATAAAACAAACAAAGCTTTATACAATTTATATGCTAATACATGTCTTAGTCAATACACTAAGACATTACAATTTGACTCAAAAGTTCTGTAATAATACTAATTAATTCAGTATTTATAACAGTCAAAATTGAGTCAAATAATCTTTGTAACAGCCTAGTAATTAAATGACTTGAATTCTATAAACTTGTAACAACAATCCTGAAAATTAAATGTTTTTAATTCTATAAAATTGTAACATCCCTTTAATATTCATATACAAGCTCAATTACACCACTCTCTCGAAACTAAAAAAACCATCTTCACTCTCTCTAGAAATATGCTTTCACACACTATCTAAAAAATCTCTTGGCGCCGGTACAACAACCATCATCACCACTAATCAAGATTTGAAAAATAAAAGCACTAGAAAAAGGACAACGATTTACCAACGAAACCATCAACTCAAAACATGTTAAATTTATAAACTCAAACAAAACACCAAATGATTTATACCGGTGTTATCAAGATTCAGTTTTAGCAACACCAACCAACAACTTAAACATCATCAAAACACCTAAACACAACTGATTAAAACCACCAAATAGCCATACCAGTTAGATTCGCATCTTCAGATGATGGTTGTGTCAGATATTTCGGTTTTTGGTGGTGGTGTGGATGGCCGTGAGTTTAAATAATATTGGATATGAAATTATTTGCATTGTTATTGCCTATTTTAATTTTAATTAGTATTTATTTGTACAGTTATTGTTAGAAAAGCGTTTAACCGGATAACATTTGCTCACCATAAAATATAGTCACATGGTACCCACCGACGCATTGCGCGGGTACCCTGCTAGTATTATATATACATATATATAAATTAAAAAAAATCAGTCTTTGCATACCACCTGTGTGGAGTTCATGTGTCTCTTATTCTCTAAGTGGCATTAGTATTGTAAGCTCGTGCTTGACTAAATCCTTGGTAGCTATCTAAAGTAAAGACGAGCTGTCTTTGCCTATCACTTCAGCTTTAGTCTTGCATTTGTAGTTTGTGATCATGCCAAGACATGACGATTCCCCTCCACCCGGTGGTGGTGATGCTGGCTCTAATTCTAGTGAGGCTAGCAAGCTAATATATGTGATGAACTTTATTTGCATCCCAATGATTCTAGCATTACAAATTTCATAAACATAAAGCTAAAAGGAACCGAAAATTACCAACACTCGAGCTGTGCAATGACACTTGCTCTATCTACAAAAAAGAAACTCGGCTTTATAAACGGTAAATGCAAAAAACCAAGTGAAAAATCTTTAGCAAATCAGCGGGAATTATGCAATTCTGTCGTCCTTTCATGGATCCTTAGATCTATCTCCCAAGATCTCTATCTTGGTCAGTGTTTTTCAACAAGTCCCCAGGATGTCTAGGAAGAATTAAAAGAAACATATGATAAACTAAATGGTATTGAAACTTTTAATCTTCACCACCAAATAAATTCTCTCAAATAGAATGGGACTCTGTCTCAGATTATTATCATACATTAAATGGTTTGTGGAGACAATTTCACTCCATGGCTAAACTTCCAGCTTGCTCATGTGATGCACAAAAGGCTTTTAAAACTCACTCAGATCTTATAAAACTAATACAATTTCTTATGGGCCTTGATGACGTCTATCAACCCATAAGAAGCAGTCTATTGAGCAGGGACCCAATCCCTGACTTGAAAACTGCATTCTCTATTATTTCGAGGGAAGAATCTCATAGAGGCTCCTCCTCATCTTCCTCTGGAAATAAACCTCAAGTATTGGTCTTTGCCGTAAGAGGCCCAAACAAAAATAACTACAACAAGAAGAGTCAAACAAATAAGAACTCTAATGTTGTTTGCACAAATCCAAATTGTGGTCTTCCTGGCCATTCAATTGAAAAATGCTACAAAATTGTAGGATATCCTGATCACATCAAGAAAAAAATAGGCAAATAATAATAACCAGAGAAAATCAAATAACTTCAATAGCAACAACGTCATTGCTTCATCTTTTGAAGTTCCTACTTTTGCTAACACTTAAAATAACACTCAATTCACTCTTGAGCAAATGCAACAGCTAATCAATTTACTCAATTCCAAAGAAGTCAAAAATATTCAAAGCAATATGGCAAGTACTTTTTTCTGCTCCAACTCTAAATCCTTTTTTAAAATATACAAGACTGATAAGGGATGGATCATTGACTCTGGATCCAATCAACTAGGGATGGCAATGGGTCGGGGAATTTTGAGGATCGTACTTACCATCCCCATCCCTGTTTCTCAGCCTCATCCCCATCCCCGTCCCCATCCCCATCTCCGGTCAACTCGGGGATTCCCCAGTCAATTCAGGTTTAGGGATCAGGTCCCCATCGGGTATGGGTTTTATTGCCATCCATATAATCAACACATGGTTACATCCCTTGATAATAAGAATTAACCTACATATGTCTTAGAACGCATACGTTGTACATATTTGATTAATTTAAATATGCCATTCACCTTTATAGCATCGTAAATTACAAAATATTTGCATAGACTATAACTATATAAATAAAATAATCGATGTGTTATTCGAAAAAATATAATTGATTAATAATATGTAGTACTTAAACATTTTAAAAGTAGTCAATTCACTAAATATGACATATTCATACAAATATACTTCAAGTATAATAATTGTCAATACTTACTAATTTATACGTATACATGTACATGTAGTATTAATATACAAATAATTTATATATATTTACACATTAAAAAGTTCAGGATCGGGTACGGGGCCGAGGATTTATGTTATCTCCATCCCCGCCCCATCCCCGGTTTTATAATTCGGGGATTCCCCGTCCTCATCCCCATCTCCGGTCAACTCGGGGATTCCCCAGTCAATTCAGGTTTAGGGATCAGGTCCCCATCGGGTATGGGTTTTATTGCCATCCATATAATCAACACATGGTTACATCCCTTGATAACCTTGAAAATATTGTTGATATATCAGACTTGAACCTTCAAATTGATCATCCAAATAGAACCACTGCTTTTATAAAAAAAAGTAGGAAACTTGAAACTTAGTGAGAGACAACAACCCATTCACACCTAATGATTGTTTACATTTCCAGAGTACTATTGAATCCCTCACTATCGTCCATAACTTGCAAGGGATAGTAAAGTGTTCATAGGATTTGACGAATCTAAATGTTACATACATGACTTACACTTGAAGAAAACTTTGGGGACTGGTAGTCAACAAGGAGGTTTGTATTTCCTTGATTTCGAAAAAAAGACAAATTACATAAAATGCAATCATACCATTAGTCACTCTAATACTCTTTGGCATAATAGGCTTGGTCATCCCTTTGACCATGCTTTAAAAGCTTTAAAACATAAAATTGATGTTAGAGGTAAATGTACTACTGCCCCTTGTCATATATGTCATCTTGCCAAACAAACAAGAAAACCTTTTCCCATTAGTGAGCATTCAACCACTAATGTCAGAGAAGTTGTCCATCTTGATGTTTGGGGTCATTATAAGGTCACAAGCAGAGAAGGGTACAAATACTTCTTAACAATTGTGGATGCTTATTCAAGAGCTGTTTGGCTATATCTTTTAAAACATAAAAGCAAAGTTTACTCCAACATTCTTTTTTTCATAGTCACCTTAAAACTCAATTCAAAAAAACTGTCAAAGCATTTAGAAGTGACAATGGGACTGAATTCATTAATCATAACTTTGACAATTTCTGTAAAGAAAATGGTATAATCCATCAAACAACATGTACCTACACTCCCCTAACAAAACGGGATTGCTGAGAGGAAACATCGACACCTTCTGAATGTTGCCAGGTCTCTTCTATTTCAGGGGAGGATTCCACTCACTTTATGGACTGAATGTGTGTTAACGGCCACTTATCTCATCAACAGACTTCCCTCTTCCGTGCTTGGTGGTAAAACACCTTATGAGTTGGTGTTTGGCAAAGAACCAAACATGAATCTCTTAAAAACCTTTGGATGTCTCTACTTTGCCACAATTTTAAATCAACAAGATAAACTTTAACAAAGATCTAAAAAATGTGTTTTCATTGGATACTCAAACACAAAAAGGGGTATAAGTTATTCAGTTTGGAAAACAAAAATATGTTTTACTCAAGAGATGTCAAATTCTATGAAAATATCTTTCCTTTAAAAATGATCAAAACAACTTCAGTCGACAACGACAACACCAATTCAGAAACAAACCACTTAATTTTTTTTGATACCCCTTATTTTTCCTCAAATCCTACGACAATCGAGCCCAATGATGATGCAGAGAATGAGTCAGAGGATGATACTAATAGGTTATCTTTCATGGAAGGCACAAAAAGGGACGCTAGTGATGATGAATCATTAAGGAACTAATGTAGTGAAAATAAAATAACACACAAATTGAATCTGTTGATTCCAACGAATACCAGAAACAATCTTCCAACTATCGTTGATTCAAAAGAGTACCGATAATCAGGCAAACTCCAACAATCGTTGATTCAAAAGAATACCGATTATTAAGAGAATCTTAGCAAACCGCCAAGAACAAAGCAAAGCTTTTATTATTAAAACTCAAAGATATATCCCAATACAAAGAAAATACCTAATATTTATAGGAAAACTAGAGACCTTTCATTTTCTCTAAATTTATAACTGACTAGAAATTAATTACTTTCCTAACCAAAATTTATTGTCAAACAAGAAATTTATTGTGACTTTCCATTTTCCTAAACCGCATCAAATTCGCTAAAGACAATCACGTATAATTCGCTTGAGACAAATACGTATAATTCGCCTGAGAAAAACCACGTATAATTCGCCTGAGACAATCACATATAATTCGCCCAAAAGAAAACGTATAAGTCGCCTCAAGAACAACGTATAACTCGCTTTAGTAACTTACGTATAAATCGCCTACACACCTTCGAATCTCAAAACACAAAAATCTTAAAAAGACTCACTTTTTGACGTTTTTACCCAATTTTTCTTATACTTCTTACCTATCTAAGACAAATAAAGAAGAAAGATTAAAGCTTTATGGTTTTTAAACCCTCAAAAAGTGAAAACTTCTTGATAGGTTCGAACCAACAAACACGCCTAAA
>BQNB010134887.1:0-18243 GCA_026074375.1 Tanacetum coccineum | reverse complement strand
ATATTCTTTGTTCACAACAATCGTTAAGTCTAAAATATTATACTTGTAATAACAGTAGCGTTTATTATTTTTACAACATCTGACAAGTCTAGTATCAACCTGTTGACTTTCAAAAGTCAACGTTGGACTTTACTTCATTTTGACTTTAAGTATATATATATTACTAGGTCTGACCCGCTCGAAACGACCCGTTGTATCATATTTTTACGACTCGGACTCTAAAGAGATTTTATGCAAAACGACATTCCGGACAACATTTTAGTTTTAGTCGAGACCTGAAACTCGACAAAAAAATGACCAAAATGCCCCTGCAAGTTTCTGCAGGAACTTGTGACATTTTTTATTAAAAATGCAGAATTTGACTTTGGTTTTGACCCGTTATTACTCGATTTTAAAAATAGCAAGCCTCGCGGCAAAGTAAAACGTCATTCCGAGCAACTTTCGTGTTTCGCCGGAAGGCCGAAACGGATTCGAAAGTGCTAAAAACGGGCGTTTAAAATTCTGTCAGCAACTAGTAATTACCCAATAGTGCTGAATTTTCTACTTAAAAAGTATATCTCGTTTTCACTCTAGTTACTTCGTTATTAGGAGATAGAAGTTCCATTTTATATCAAAACGATCATCTAAGAAAGCTTTATCATATACTCTAATCAAAAATATGATTTCACAAAATCTCGATCCTCGTTTTCCGCACCAAAGTTTCTGCCCAAAACTTACACGTTACAAAGCGCATCAAAATTCATTTTTGACCCAAAAACTCATTCATGGCACAACTAAAATGGCCTATAATCCACATTTTAACTCGCTCAATCAATTTATAACAAAACTAACTAGACGACGCAAGATCTCATGGATTTCATCACATGCAACAATTAAAAATCGATTCAATAAACGAAACAAACAAAGCAATAGTAAAAGAGAATGCTCACAATGCTATTATAGCAAGATCGAACTCATTAGATAAACACGCTTGTTCCTTGTTCCTTTTGGCCGTGACCTCGAACCCAAATCCAAACCAAAACCAAAACCAAATCAATTCTAACTAAACCAAATCAACCTAAACTAATCTTGATTAATATTCAAACAATCAAACACACCCTTGTGTGTCTTTCCTTTGGTTCAAACCCACGACCGAACCCAAAACCCTCTTAGTTTTCAAATCAAACTTTATTAAAACTCTTCTACACCCTTTTTCCACTAACCCCTTAATCCTTAAACAAATCAAAACCCACTAAATTTAATAAAACTCAACCATGCATAAACCTTATTGCATGTTTATTTTTCTTTCATAGATGATCTTAAATACATCATCTAAACAATATTAGATGGCTAGAAAAATCAAAACACCAAAGGTGTTTGTTTGCTTGGCTCGTTCGAACTCAAAAGAAAGAAGGAAAAGGAAAACAAGCTTCCACTTGGTTCTTGATAAATCTAAATCATTTTTGAGTGAGGTTAGTATGGATTTAAATGATCAAAACTTGAAAATGGTTTGTGTGTGTGTGATGGTGTATTCGGCCGAGCAAGGGAGAGCAAAGAGAAAAGAAAACAAAACTCTTGCTTCTATGTCTTTACTAGGTATTTATAAAAGGATTTTAAATCAAGCCTTGGAAGCAACCAAACAAGTATAATCAATGTTACATAGGAAAATAAAGTTTGGAGTGTGTGTGTTACCCTAGGCGTCGGTTAGGGAGGGCTAGCAAGCAAGCATGCACAATTTTTTTTGTAAATCATTTACTTGTATTTCTTTGTGTAACATTTAATTAAAAATGTAAATTTGTACAAAGTAAATGTAAACATGTCTATTTAAACAAAACGCGAGCTTCGACCAAGGTCAAGGAACAAGGACGACAAGGTTCGTAAAATAATAATTTACGATCTCAAAATAATGACGAGACGCGTCGTAAATTTTTACGATGCTTAAAACGCTTAACGAACGCGCGGTCAAACGTTGACTCGCGAACCGTCCAAAAATAAAAATTTCTAATTTTTGTTCGTAATAAAATACGAAAATAATTATTCACGACAAATAAAATTTTAATTGTCGACGTTCGTTCATACGAATTAATAAAGTAATAATTATGACGTCGAATTCGCGATCGCCATACGCGTCGTAAATCTCGGGTTGTTACATTCCACCCACCTTAAGGAAGCGTCGTCCCTTTTGCGGCGAGCAAATTTTATTCGGATAAACGTTTTTCTAACAAAAATTGTACAAATAAATGATAATTTAAATTATAATAACTTTAAGCAATAACAAGCGAAGTAAAATCTATCCAAATAAACATAAGATCTAACCGAAAAAAAGGAACACATATGTAGCACTATGAAACATAAGTTAAAAATAGACCGGAACTCGCTGTTTGCGACACGAGTTCCACGTATAATTAAATCTTTCGGCGAGGGGTTAGGTGAGGTTCAAGGACCATAAGAACTTTCGATGGCTGAATCTATTGTGTGTGAAGTATAATTAGTTTGTGTTGTAGCTTTTTTATTCTTTCATAAACAATGAGTTCTTTTTATATTAAGATTTCATAACTGACATTTTAATGTATATTAATAACTTTTTTAAGTTTTATATGTTACAAGTATGTTGATATGGGTGGTTACCAGTATATTTCCTATTAAATCACTTTACTTGAATCATTAATACGACAATTACAACTTTTGAGGTTATAAGTATTGATCAAGTTTTGAAATCTTTTCATAACAAGAAATTTGATCCCTTAAAAAATTTAAGACTTCTAAAATTAGATATCCTAAATGCTTTATAAAGTAGTAGAGATAAACTTACCAAACTCAAAATTGTGTGAGTATCATCATGAGGATTCAGGTGGTGGGTGCCTCGGCGGTAGAGACTGGATGGTGGCGAAGGCGGTGGTGTATATAGTTGTGACAGTGCGAGTTTATGTTTTTAGGGTGAACAAGAGAAAGTTTATGCCTATCAGATTCGATGTGAAGAGTTTTTATATTGAAATGGGCTGTCAGTTCATATGATTTAAATGAGTTGTTATGACAAATATATGTAATCAGTTTTGTTATAGCATATTTATGGTGATCTATTTTGGTCCGGTCCTCGGTCCGTCATTTTTCTTAATTTTACGTTTCCTCGTCCGGTCTGGTCCGTTCGGTCTACAAAAACCGGCAATTATTAATTATGCCTTATTGGACCGGACCGGACCGAACCGAACTAGACCGACCCGGACCGGACAGGACCATTTCGGTCCGGTCTTCGGTCCAGGGTTTTGGCCAAAGTTGGTTTCGGTCCGGTCCGGTTTTCGGACCGTGATCACCCCTAGTTCCATGTTAGTAAGTTTCTCATCATATGATTTAATGTTTTTAATTTTTTTATGACAAAATTCATGTCATCACTATATGTTATTTTTATCATATTTTTTATGGATTTGCATTAGGTTAATTTTTATGTTCATGTTTGTATGATCATAATGCTTTATGATGTTCATGTTTGCAGTTTATGGATGATAAAGTTGGACTTCTCTCCCCACACGTGATGAGATTCACCCCCCCTGTCACTAACACACCGAATGAGTGTGTCAGCGATGTAATTCGCGTCTATACTCGTGTGGACAGATCAAAATGACTGTCATAATCTGTGTCTATAAAATCAGACATACTGCCGTCGCTACACTCAAGAGGTGACATAATATATAGGATCCACTCATCAGAAGACAGACAGCACTGTTGTGATGCACACACGCATCCGAATAGCCACCTCGCAATCGTTAGTTGTTAGTGAAGTGTGACTAGCTAACATCCCCCACATCCTACATATCTCAGCAGGACCGATTCATCCCACCTCTCTATATTTTGTCTGATGTCAAGAGTTTTAGTGTCGTAGTTCCATTATCACCATATTATATCAGAAACAAAGCTCTGAGCACACAGACCGCTCATATCTCTTCTACCCGAATACACGATATCACCCCATCGCTCCGTCAGATACACCCAATAACCTGTATAATTAATGTATGCACTCAGACTCTAAGTCTTCAATCTGTCCACTATCTCTCCCTCACACTTTAAAGTATGTATCCCATATCTAGTCATTATGATCCCAAGCTGAGACCCAGATATACACTCAAGAAATATGATTCTCCTAAACCTCTCAGAAGAGTGTCAAACACCACAAACTCACTGAGACCTTCAGTCACATACTCACCAAGAAACCATCTACAGAGAATATCCATCACACAATTCTGTCAGATGTAGAAGATTCTGTAGTCTATCAATAGAGAATCAAATCGTGTGTAATACCTCCCTCTCATCGCCTGCACCCCCCTCTCTAGAGTGTGAACCGTCAAGATGTATAAAGAGAGTGGCCTCTATTACGCGCCTCACGCTAATGTGGAGAGAGTCGGATGCATTCCTTGCACGCGTAACTCATAACCCAGCCCCCTGACGAATACAGTCTAGTCGCTCACATATGATTAGACATACCCCCCCCCCCTGAACCTATTATAGTAATACCACCGGTCTTAACACCTATCTGTGCCTGAGAAAGATTAACACATATGTCACAACATCAAATAAGATGTATCAGAATATCCTAATATTCATGCGACATGCTCATAGTCAGATCAAAGAGAGACTTTATTTCTGTGTTATAACCAGTTAGCAGAACCCCCGCCCCTTATGTCGACGTGGAACTATTCTATCCTTCATCTAGCTCATTATCACCCTTAGCAACAATCATGCTTGCTTTCTATAAGTTTTAGCAAAATAACCGTGCTTACTTATTAGGAAGCCTCAGCAATGGCTATGCTTCTCACGCGGGTTCATACCCTAACCGATCAATTGTTCATTATACCGGGCTTGCCTGATGGTCAAGCTTTTGTAATTATGATCTTGACTTAATCACGTGTTAGGTTGAGCAACCATAGTCATGCTTGTGGGTTATCAAGCCACAATCGACAATGGACTACCAGGCTTGCATATCCTCACCAAATCACCTTCATTTACATTCTAGTAAGTATACCCACTCACTCACGTCCTAAGCCGCATTATAGGCCACACAAAAGCGACAGAAGCGCTTACTACCATTCAAAAGCACATAGCACATAAAACACATTTTTCACATAGTTTGGCGGCGATAATCCCGCTAGAAAACACATGTTGTCAAAAAAACAAATCGAAAACAATCAAGAAGAACAATTGAGCATCATGGACTCATTGCTCGTTCGACGAAAATCAAAACTCCAACGTTTCCACATGGCGACTAGCACAATCGGCTCGGTCCTAACACACCGCATCAAATCTTAGATGACTCAACTAATCAAGTCGAGATAAATTTACGTGCATTCCTAATTTAAAAATCGTTCAACTAAGGCGTTAGCTACTTTGGTTGTTCCCTCCAGATGGGAACGGATGTCACCATTCAGCTAGAGTCTCCAATCTTTTTGCTCTTATATATTCACACTAAGTTGTTATGTCAAGGAGTAAGGATCACTATACCTAACCTTAAGTTAGGAGTCGCTTAGTGCCTTATTCTAATCCTCGGTCGATTTCAGGTATATTTACAACTTTGCTACCACTACTCTCCATTTTCGGGAAAAAGGAGTCTTTTCACGGTCATGGGATGTTACAACAATAACAACTCACATTTGGTGTAGGGAGAAATCTTTCTCCATTCCCCACTTTCAACCTCGGTTACTAATCCATCTTTGTGCTTCCACCACCTTGAGAATCTTTACATTTCAAAGATCCTTTCTTGTGTCGGTATCAGGTTTACACCCTTGATAGCTCAAATCTACCATTGCTCACTAGCATACCGACTACACTTGGTCTTGACACGTCTCCATAACAAATCACCGCTCCTAGATACTACGAACTAAACATTACTCCTTTCTAGACACACTCGTTTCGAACAATACCGTAGGTATTTCCACTTCGGAACGACTCGGTCATAATGACTCGCATGAGAATCTCTCCATGCAGTTGATAAGAATAGGGTTTACTTGCATGAGAATCCGTAGTAGGGTAAAAATATTTTCTCCTTCCGGAAGCTTGACCCAAACATTTATCTCAATTATCAAGTGTTTTAATGGTGACGATTTATCCAACATAGCGTGGTTTTTCCTAAATTATGCATAGTTGATCAGGTTATGCATAATTGAGGACCAAACGACATCATGTCCTTCTTCGTCAAAACGTTTCTTTTCCACACGCTACATGCGTAAATTTATTTCAAGAAAATTTTCAAAGAGTAAAAATCAAATTATTTCAAAAGAAAGAAAAGAAGATAGCACCACCTTCCATTCTTATAATTTAAAAAGAAAAATGTTTTTTTTTGAAAAGAAAATTTTATTTGACACCATAGGGTCAGTTATGAAATTTGAAAACACATTTTCCATGGTTTACACAAAAGATTTATACAACATAGTCAATATGATTTATGCAACGACATTTGTTCAACATACAAATTCGTTATTGTAATTCATAGTTTTAAATTCATCAAGTCACAAAACATCATTAAATACAGTTTGGTCAACGGTCACAGCAAGTTTCAAAAATAATACCCACTCATGGACTATGTAAGCAAGTAACATAATCATGTGAAAGATTCGCCAATTGAAGTCACACAACACTCGGGGTTAAATCAATTTCTCAATGAGTCGAGTGCCTCGGGGGTAACCACGACCTCAAGGCTTCACTCATAGTACAACCTATACAATGACACTTACTCATATCTCATAACCGAGAACAATTACAGCAATTGTAATAACAATGCCGAAAATATCATACATACATACCAATTTTCCCAAAAAAGGATACATCATTGGCTTTCAAAGCCAGTACATCTAACCGTAACGGTTCTAAGTTTTCTAACACATGAACTACATATACATGAACTCTCCTAGAGTTCTAAATCAAAAGTAATAGTTAAAGAGTACACAATCACCACGCCGGTGATAAGATAAAATTTCGAGGCAATATTGACCTCCGACCAATAAGCCTTTAGCATCTTGAAACCTTCCTAATTACTAATCCACGAATGATAATGGTATGAGGGTTTTGCCTACGGAAAGCATTTCGAGTATAATTTCCAGAAACATAGGGCCCACTGCCCAGAAAGTTTCAAAACCAAGGTGAAATTACCATTTTGCCCTTGTTTAGCAAAACCGCATGTTTTTCTCAAATTTTATCGCTCCACTAAACTGGGTGTATCTCCTAAACTGTGCGTCCGCAAAAGCCGAAACGACCGCTCAAATCTAAGTTTGTTCAATATCTAGAACTTACAGTTTTACACTTTTAGGTGTTGCTATATAAGTTTTTGAACTTATTACTCATTCAAATTCTGGTCTCAATTTTGACTAGTTTTGCCATTTCGGCGATATCTCATTCGTCGGGCGTCGATATGACTCCATCCGAATTCCTACATGTACCTAAGAGGTTTCTCTACCTCCTAGTCTAATTTCCCAGGTCTTCATAGACCAAAATATTTTGAAACATACCCAACAAGCTACTATCCCAAAGCAATCCTCAAAGAAATTTTGACAAATTTTTGTAGTTTACGAAAATGAGCGTAATTTGAAATTTATAGATGCTTTTGATGTGAAACCAATTGGAGGTGATAGTCCTAAGAGCCTTCTACAGATACCTAAGTTTTCTTTTGAAAAGTTATTACAAAAATATGGAGTTATACTCCTTTTCCCAACGGTATACCAAATTTGACTAGTTTTAGTAAAACGACGATATCTCACTCATCCGGAGGAGATATGACCCTATCCAAAGAACCACATACACTTAAGACATATGCCCACATCCATATTGGATTTCTCAGGTGCCTTAAGACCAAAAATAATTCACAATCAACCCCACAACCTGCTGGTTACAAACTGCCGTACAATCCATTTCAAAATCCAATCAAACACCATTTTAATTCCTTCAAACGCCAATACAAAGCCATACCCAATGACTTAACACTCTTTCAAACACATCAACTCATGGGTTTCCAGACCCGAACGTTTCAAGACTTACTAAGTAGAGGTCGACACGAAAGAATCAAAGCACAACACACCAACTTTATTCGAAAGTTCCAAAAATAGACGTTTCCAAACGACACGTTACGCGAGAATAAGTTAATAACCGTTTTCCAAAACAATGAAGGGTTATGGGATGACATATAAAAGTCATACTCCCATTAACAGGAAAATCTCAAAATGATAGATTACGAAACAACATATGCGAATCAAAATCAATAAGAAGAGCGTTCAAATTCAAAATCAATTAGTAAAATTTTCAAGTGGGATCGAAAACTAAGTCGAGTCCAAGTAAAGTTTGCGAAAAAGTTTCGAAGATAATCGTATAACAACGATGTTTTCATCACGTATCAAAATAATTTTTATCATATCGCATCGAAATGTTTAAAGAAATTAAACTCTTCGCAAGAAGCGAATATCAAGATATATATAATCGTATACCATAGAACGGATGCCGTATATATATATATATATATATATATATATATAGTCTACTGTAATTATTACTTTGTACCAAGTGGTCAACCATTGTTAAGCAATAAATGAATCAAATTAAAATACCACATAAGGCTTCTAAGGATCGGGAACAACACGCGCGCGGATATCGGACATCAGTGAAAGACTCGTGAAACTTTTTTCAAAAACAGTTGTAGTCCAAGTTTTGTAAAACGACTTAGTTCACTACAAACTCGTGCTCTGTTATCAACTATGTAACACCCCCCAATCTACGATACGCAGCGGAACACACAAACATTTTGGGGTTGCTACATCATAATACATGCACCGAGTCCCAGTTAAAGATAAAGATACGTTTATAAAACACAATTTCATTCATTAAAAAGATCAGAGTTACATAGGTCCCAAATACTAAAATAAAATTTATTTCTAAAAGTCACAACACGACTTTGTTTCTAAAACATTTATTTAGTTTATGACACTACTTCACCGAGGCACCGTCCTTGATATCCGCGTTCCGTCCCATCCAAGCCATCAACAGCAATTAACCTGAGATACATGCTTAAAAACGTCAACAAAACGTTGAGTGAATTCATAGAGTTTACAAATAATAGTTAGAACGCATATTTTGGTTCAACAAAACGTATAACGTTGGCTCGTAAGTCAAGTTATAAAAATATTTGACTTTCAAACTAAAGAGGCCGTGTACCGAAACTTAACAATTCATCCTCTTATGGTGCTTTTAGGACGAAATCATGTCCGAGAAGTATGCCACTTCTCCTAATACTAACCACAAAATGTCCGTTTGACAGGGTGGTCCCAACGGATTCAAACCCCGGACAGGGTTGTCAAACCCAATAGATCTATTTAATGCATTAGCGTTCACCAACACATGGTAACTAACGGTCACACAACAAAAAGGCATATACTCAGTAGTGAAGGAATCATGTTCAAGTATCAGAAACAGTTTGCGTTCAATTTCACAAAACAAGCAATGTACCCCCCCCCCCCTCCCCCCTCACGGAGTAAAAACATTGACACTTTAACAAGTGATAAGGCTATTGAACTCACCTTGGTCAAGCGAAGAACCAAATAAACCAATCAATTCACGGAAAATCACTGACACGATCACGACTATAAATTTATGACGCTGATTACTATTCTGGAAATAAGTATAGTCAACGATTGCGTACATAAGTATCAGCAAAATCATATATATTATTATATATATATATATATATATATATATATATAGGTATATATAATATACATTATATATTATATATATACAATAGAATATATAGATTATACATAGATATACATAGCTAGATATACATAGATACTATATACATCGACTATATATATATATATATATATATATATATATATATATATATATATATATATATATATATATATATATATATATATATATACATAGATATATATACATAGATATATATATACATAGATATATATATACATAGATATATATATACATAGATATATATATACATAGATATATATATACATAGATATATATATATATATATATATATATATATAATATTTATCATTCACTAGATTATCTATATATATATATATATATATACATTCATACATATGATGAGAAATCCACTTGCGCCTTAGATCCCAAAACCCCACAACATTGAGTTATAATTGTCCCTCACGTTTTATCTTACGTGACTTTAATTGAAAACGTTATATTTTCGATAACTTTCTATTTTTAGAAAGTTACTATTTTCGGAAAGTTACCATCTTTGGTAAGTTTAAATATCTAAGTATATTTTTAATACTTATAATTTTATTTATATCCATATACTTAGTTAAAAATTATATAAGTCTTATATGACCCGTTGACTTTTTAAAGTCAACATTTGACTTTTATACTTATATTTATTTTTACCCAAATCTGACCCGCGCCAAACGACCCTCTAAATCACATTTTTACGATTCGGAGTAAAAAGAGATTTTATGCGAAACAATATTCCGGAAAACTTTTTAGCTTTAGCCGAGGCCCGAGACTCCACGGAAAATGACGAAAATGCCCCTGCAAAAATCTGCTGTAACTTGTATTTTTTTTTAAAACACTCTGTCAGCAACTAGTAATTTCCCAAAAATGCTGAATTTTTCACTTAAATTGTATATCTCTTTTCCCACTCTATTACTCATTATTAGGAATTAGAAGCTCCTTTTATATCAAAACGACCATTTATTTTTTAATTTTTTTTATATTTTTATTTATTTAAAGAAGCTTTATCATATTTTTTTTGAATCCCAAAAATCAGATTTCACAAAACCTCGATCTTCGTTTTCCGCGCCAAATATCTGCCCAAAACTTACATCTTACAAAGTGCGCCAAAATTCATTTTTGACCCAAAAACTCATTCACGGCACATCTAAAATGGTCTATAATTCACATTTAACTCGCTCAATCAATTTATAACAAAAACTAACCAGACGACGCAAGATCTCATGGATTTCATCACATGGAACAAGTATAATTAAATCAAATGAACGAAACGAACAAAGCAAATATAAAAAGAATGCTCACAATGCTTATTGTAGCAAGATCGGACTCGATTATACTCGACTTGTCCTTTTTGTTCCTTTTGGACGTGACTTCGAACCCACAACCATACTAAAATCAAAACTAAATCCAATCCAACTAATCTAGAATAATAACCAATTTAGAAAATATACATTTGTGTGCCTCTTCCTTGGTTTGAACCCACAACCGAACCCAAAACCCCTCAAGTTTTCACAATCGAACTTTATTAAAACTCTTCTACCCCTTTTCCACTAAACCCCTTAATCTTTAGTTAAATCAAAACTCCACTAGCTGTAACGAAAAAATAAAGAAAACTCCAACCTATGCATAAACCTTAATGCATGTGCCTTTTTCTTCCATTGATGATCTTAAATGCATCATCTAAACAATATTAGATGGCTAGAAAAATACAAACACCAAAGGTGTTTGTTTGCTTGGCTCGTTCGAACTCAAAAGAAAGAAGAAGACAAGAAATCAATTTCTTTCAAGCTATAATAGCTTTAGGAATCATTGGGTATATGTTTTAAATGGGGTTTTCAAGTGCCAAAACAGAATTGAAGATATTGTGTTTGTTTGTGTTTTCTCGTCCGAACCCAAGGGAGAGCAAAAGAGAGATGAAAATGAAAGGCTTGAACTAGGTGTATTAACTTGTGTGGATAAGAAGTTAACTAGGCAAGTATTGAAAGCATAACACAATGATGATTGCATTAGGACTCAAATTATGGTTTGTGTGTGCTTGTGTCCTTTAGGCGTTGACTATTTATCATAGGCATGCATATATATATATATATACAATTTTATCACTTGTATTTTCTTGGTGTAACATTTTATTAAAAGTGTAAACTTGTACACTATTAAATAAAAAGGTAAGTGTTAAACGCGAGTTAGGCCAAGGTCAAGGTACGAAGACGACAAGGTTCATAAAATAATAACTTACGATCACAAGAATAATAACAAGACGCGTCACAAATTTTTACGATGCTTAAAACGTTTAACGAATGCGTGGTCAAACGTTGACTCGCAAATCGACTAAAAATAATAATTTCTCTAATCCGTTTGTAATAAGATACGAAAATAATTATTCACGACAAATAAAATTTTAAATGTCGACGTTCGTTCACACGAACTTATAAAATAATAATTATGACGTCGAATTCGCGATCGTTATACGCGTCGTAAAACTCGGGTTGTTACAAATAATCAACTAGGCTTTATGTAGTGCTTAGAATACTATTATGGTTATATCTTCTTTATTTAATTCCTAGTCTTGTAATACTCATACTCTTCTAGTATGAAATTAATATATTATGAATGAACTTCCATTATCATTATGGGTGTTTTGCATGATTTATTTAGATGGCTATTTCTTCTCTATCTCTATAGTAATTTTGTATATATTTGTCGAGATATTGCTACTTGTTAGAAATGTTTCTTGCCCTTGTATTTCTAACTTGGTTTTGTAGCAAAATCCCATAAGCTCGATCCCTTGGTTCCCCAAAAAGGAGCATACATCAAGGAGATCCCTTGGCATCGTCGATTTCTTCCTTCTCTACTCGACGATCAACCTTTATGGATTCGACAAAAAGGGGTAGAAATGGATCATAACTCATTAATAACTTGCAAAATTTTATTTTTATCTAAAATGAGTTTATATTTGGTCATCATCAAAAAGTGGGAGATTGTTAATACAAATAATGCCTAAAAGTGTTATTTATATTTTTCGACTCCACTACGATAAAAACAAACTATTATGTGTTATTAATCGTAAATTTCTATTTCAACATAAATCACTTAAGGTATGAATAAACAAATCATTAAACATGATCAGTGATAAAAAAAATATTTTTTCGTAACCATTACATTTCTACAAAAGTATTTTTACAAAAATAAAATATACTAAATTTTTTTATTAATAAAAGAAATGTTTTATTTAATTATAAAAATTTGAATATGATTTCTCCCCCAAAACAAGAAGGTTTATACCATTTCAACCTTCCCACTAAAGAACAAAAATGAAAGTGTCTACCTAGGGCGACCCTTGATAGCATGAATGGCCCCAGAATCTCTGGGACCCCGCAGATACGTTGCCATTGCTGCTATAATACTACACTATTCCCTGCAGATTTTCATACCTCTTAGCACGAATTTTCAGATCTCTTTCTCTCACTAAAACCTTCTTTCTCTCTCTAAATCTCTTGATCACTAACATAGTTTAATCTTGTTTCAAGTGATCCAATCTCATCTTCTACCTTCTATCTTCCTCTATCAAGTGCAAGAGAAGAACACTCGTATTCGCTAAGAAACAAAGTGTTATAGATTAGTGATTTCTTCTATCTTCTTTTAAGATTCAAACCTCTATGTTCTTGATCTTGTGTTTGTGAGTAAAATCGGATAGTGTATAAATCCGATTGTGTTGATCGTGTGTCAGTTAGTATTTTAGTCCTTAAAATACATTGGTGAAGTGGTAGATTGATTCTAGCTAAGATTAGGACTCGACATTTACTGTAGGTCCATAAAAATAATATATAATATAAAAAAAAAAGAAAAAAACCACGTAAGCGACGTGTAAATGGTTTTCTCCGCCTAAAGGGAGCTTTTTTACATAGTGAAATCTTGAGTCCGATACTCGGGGAGTGAAGTAGGTCGAAGAAGAGCTTTGTTGCCGAACCACTATAAATTTTGGTGTTGTGGTTTGATCGTTGTTTCCCTTATCTCTTTTATTATGTTTTGTATATCTTTCATTGTTTATATTGTAATTGTGAGTAGATAGATATATTGTTGTTTCATATTGTTGGTTGATTGAAACATACAAATCGAATCTAATTAATTTTTGAATCAAAAATTTAAAACGCCAATTAACTGGTAAACTATTTAACTCCCCCTTCTAGTTTCCACAAACAACGCTTTAGGGAACAGTGTTGACAATTGTTCCCCCTTTATACCGACTCTTCGCATTTGTTTGACTTTCTTGTACTTGCTTTTATAAAGTTCCCATCCATATTTTATATTTAGTTTCAGAGATGAAGTATTTAGAGTCCGTAAAACTCTGTAAAATCTCAGTGCCTCTACGTTGTTTTTAGCTCAGGTATTTTACTTATTGATACCGCATCACAGAGGTCAAGTGGATCTTCAGTTGACATCCTTGAAGCTTGTTGTTGATTGAGCTTTACACAACATTCCCTCACTTCTCATCAAGATGTAAACTACTCACTCTTCTTTCGTAAGCAACATACTTACTGATTCTTTAGTGAGCAACATATTCACCGATTATTAGTGAGTAACACACTCATTGATTTTTATCATTAAATAACTCATCAATAATAATAACTATATGTTTATTGTAGATTTTATAATATAACTAAATTAATCAAGTTTAATAGTTTGACAACACTTATATCTCTAACTATTTAATTTAATACCTTCCGTAATTATGTCAATCTTATTATCTATTCAACAAAAGTACTCAACAAGGAACTTTATGCCCGTGCGTTGTGGCAGTACAAAATTATATATTTATGGCATAAACTTTCTCTATATATAGATTTTGAATTAATACATGCCGACATAAAAATAAAAATGTTATGCATGCAAATCGACAAAACACACGCTACCTAAGATTCCGAAGTTGTAGGTTCACCCGTGTGACACCTAGAATAAAGCATTTCATAAATAAAATAAAATAAAGCACACTTAGATTAAATTATATACATACTAAAGAAAGGCTAACGTGTAATAAAACTTAACCATCAAGGAAGAAAAATGTATATTGGACTAATAGTGTACTAGTATGTTATTAGAAAATTTGAAGGACTAACGTGTAATAAACAGTAACCACAAAGGACTAATAATGTATGTTATTAGAAATTTTAAAGAAGGACTAACATGGAATATAACTTAACCCCAAAGGAAGAAAAATTAATTTTTATTCATTAATGACTAAATAAGTGTGCTATGTCATGGCCTACTGAATGGTTTGAGAAGTTTCCCAACCTTAGGAACATTAATGTTCCTACCCTTGCTGAGAATGTTCAAGATAAAGTAGTTTAGGTTAATAGAAAAGGAGATAAAAAGGTATATAACACTGGAACTGTATGGAAAGATTTTTGGCCTGCTTATAATACTTCCCATGTATACATTATTGTTTAGTCATGTATACTCTCAACATGCTTTCATTTCTTATGGCTGGTAATTCAAGAGAGGCTGCAAACACAAGATATAATGATGAAATTATGCTGCAATAACAATCTCTTATGCCCCCTATGCAGTCATTGTAATAATTCACATGAGCACTTGTTTTTCTAGTGTGAGTTCTCAAGAAAAGTGTGGACAACTATGAAAGTAAAGTGTGATGCAAAGTACCTCCTCAATAATTGGAAATAGACAGTGGAAATTATGAGTAAAATGCAATGTAATATGAGTATTGGTAGCATCATTAAAAGGCTTGTCTTTGCTGCTACCATTTACTACATATGGAATAAAATGAATGTAAGACTTTTTGAAGACAATAAGCAAAGTGCAGAAACTGTTTGTGTTAGCATTATTGAGCACATTAGATTGAAGTTACTCATCCTCAAAGTTAGACAATCATGTGTTGTGTAGAGAGTTGCTGAGAAATGGTTGGTGCATATGAACTACATAAAGCAATGATGATAAAGGGTGTTTGGGACAAAAAGGTTGGATGGTATAGAGATGGTTGGGCACTGATGTATGGGATGATGCATGTTGTAGATGGTTACTATGACTTTTTTGTGAGGATGGTACCTACATATGGGTCATGGTAGGTCTTTACAATGGGAAATGTAGTCCTTTTATCAGTTGCACAACAGTTTCAATACAATTGATGAAGCCTATTTATGGATCTGGGGGGGCTGCGGGGGGGGGGGGGGGGGGGGGGGGGGGGGGGGGGGGGGGATTTATTATGATGATGAAGCTGCCACGATTTTTTTCCTTAGAACTACCTTCATGAGAGAAATGTAGTCACTGTAGTTGAGCCGTAGGAACAACGAGGCCTATTATATCATGTGTTTTATGTTGTTCTACATTGGAATATCATAAAGTCATAAGGTGGATATAGAAAATATAGTTGTTCCTAGTAAAGAATGTGAAGAATTAAGTACTAAGTATGTTTATATGCTCAGTTCAGTATGTTTAGTTAGTTCAATATGTTTAGTGGCTGTCATTGGTTATAGGCATGTCTATGGATCTTCATGCAATGTAATTTAATATGTTTTTTGAGCTAATATATTCTTCTCGTTTTCATAAAAAGCAACTAATAATGTATGTTACAAAAAAATCAAAGGACTAACTTGTAATAAAAAGTAACCACCAAGTACTAATAATGTATGTTATTAGGAAAATATATGGATTAACATGTACTAAAAGTTAACCACCAAGGACTAATAGTGTCTTTTACTATTTATGAATAGTGAAAAACATTTGATACATGTTAGATTTTAAGTGTAGACTTGATCTATTTAGTCGATCTTAAATACATAGTTATATATACTAATAAAAGAAAATTCTTTTTGTATTTTTTATAAGAAAATAAGCAAAATAACTTCACACGGAAGGATCTTCAAACACAAATTGTCAAACGGCTCAACAATCGTAAACAATCCTCCCCGGCAGCGGCGCCAAAAACTGATTGATTTGAAACTCAACCCTTTATAAATATAAATATAAATATAAATATATTACTTATAAATAAATAAATATAAGGATAAGAGTAAGAATCAAAAAATCTCAATTGTAGTAAATCCGGAAGTATGATTCCCGGGTCGTTATCCCCAACGAGGAATGCAATTGAAAGTCGAGAGTCGTTTTGATAATCGATGCTTGAATGGAACAAGATTTTGATTGGGGAAAACTATTTTAAACTAAAAACACAAAACAAGAATCCTAAAAACGCAACTAAAAACTAGCTAAGGCAAATATTAACCCTAAAAATTCAAACTTAGTATCTAAACCTTTCAAATGACAAAAGAAAATTTTCTAAAAAAGATTTAGATTTTTTTGGCTTTTTAATACTTTTTTATGAATTAAAACATATTTAATCTATTTAAAATTCTAGAAAATGACAAATTAATTCCTAAAAATTTCAAAAAATGATTTTCTACTTTAGAAAAGTCTAAAATATCATAAAAACTCAGAAAACATTTTTCACTACTTTTTATAATTAAAAACTATTTCCTAGAATTAATTTAAAAAGCTAAAAATGAAATTAAAAATATATAAATGATGAAAAATATTTTATACTTTGTAAACCTTAAAATATTTAATCTGAATCTAAAAACTATTTTTTTGTATTTTTCTGAATTAATTTACTATTTTTAAATGATTTTCTAAAATATTAAACTTCGAAAAATAAAGAAAAACAACAAATAAAGTTGGAAAAATATGAAAATTGCAGAAAAGTCCTAAATTGTATAAGGGTCCTAGAAAAAATAAGCTGGTTAAGCCAGCTTATCGAATAAGCTAAGAAAAAGCCTAAATAAGCTGCAAAGTGCTTATATGAAAATGGGATGAAAACGTGTACAAGTATATAGATTATGCAAAATAAAACGGAAAAGACACAAGGGCGCTAGTGGTAGTAAGAATGTGTGTAAAAACGTTTGGTGATAAGGGTAGAGGTCCCGGGTTCGAGCCTTGCTTACCTGGGGCTTCCCCTAATCCCAAATGTTTTTGTTTTTGCCATTTTTTATAACTTTTTAAAGAGCTTAAAAATAAGCTGAAAAGGTTGACAGAATAAGCCTAAACTATACTAAGCCTAAAATGCTAACTGTTAAGCTATTTAAGCATTAAAAAGCAAACCAACAAGAGAAATAAGTAAAGACAGGTAATAAGCTATACTTAATAAGCAACTAAGATAAGCTAGAAAGACATAATAATCAAAAAGCTATAAAACGTAGGAATTTTTAAGCTACAAGGCAAATAAGCTTAAATAAGCTCAAAACTGAAGGAATTAAGCTAAATTGGGCTTAAACTAACCTAATAAGCTAAAATAAACCTAGAATAAGCAAATTCAAGAAGCTAATAAGCCTAAATAAGCAAATTAGCTTTTTGGCCAAAACTGATAAGCAAAAAGGCCAAAAGGGACTTTTCTAGCTTATTTTTAAGCTAGAAAACAGATTCTTATGGCTTAGTGGTTTATACCACTAAAAACTATTTCCTAGAATTAATTTAAAAAGCTAAAAATGAAATTTAAAATCTAAAAATGAT